>JAHWFO010057711.1:876939-926855 GCA_023313115.1 Rhysida immarginata | reverse complement strand
TAAAATATCCTGACCAAATTCGGATAAGTCGTTTTTGAGAAAAACTGGTCAGAGTATGAGAACTTTAATTATAAACACCCTGTATGTCTTCATGACAAATTTGCCTTCCCATGAAATGCAAATGCATCACATACCACCATGGAACCTCCCCCAAGTTGTCGACTGTATCAGTCTCTGGGGTCTCTTCTCAAATCATGCCAATAACACTTGTAGCCATCTGGACCATCGAAGTTGAATTTTTTTTTCGTCTGAAAATACAACTGACTGCCATTCCATAGTCCGGGACATGGAATTTTTCCCCCCAGTTCGATCTTGCCTCCTTATGCACTATCAAGAGTTTGGGAACAGTCTTCATTTTAAGATGCTTCAGATGAGGATGTTTCCTCAGTCCTTTCCACACAGTCACATGGCTCACTTTTCTAGCCAAATCTTTGCTGATTTCATGAGTGGAACTTGATTTGGACACAGCAAGGCTCGCAATTCTCCGTAAGTCTCTGGGTTGTAATGATGTACTCAACTCTAACTCCTGTTCTCTTCTTGGTGCGATTTTCATCTTGCTTAACAATAACATTGCGTATTGCAGTCTTGGGTCTTCCTATTGCCATAGCTATGTCTCTCTCTCATTTTCCATTGCCATTCAAATTTCTTTCTCTGCTAGTTCTTTACCTCGAGGAATTGTACTTAAGCACTTCTATATCAGAAAGCAGCACTTTATATTGGTTCACACTTATTTGAATATGCAAATTTTGAAACCAAACGATGATAGAAGCATCTATTCGAAGGTAACAGGGGGTGGTCTTATAAACGCTTAACAGTGAAAAAGGATTACAACTAACTTTTATTTTTGTAAAAAAATCAGATAAAAATCAACAATGAATTTCTATCATATCAAAAAGAACAAATTATTTTGTTTATTAGTAAAAAACATTTTGATCAAATGAACCTAATTTCAGCACTACAGGACTTTTTTGAGCACTAGAGGTCAAGGTAAGCACAAAAAGTCCCATTAACATGGGGTCCAATTTTTATTTCTTTTCAAGTAGTGATGTCAACATACTCTGCGGACGTCAATCGATTCATGATTTTATTATAGTTTGCTACAATTTTCTAAGAATGATGAGGCCACGTTCACCCGAGATGGAATTAACACATTTTGCAATCAACACATTTGGGCCGATCAAAATCCATACGGAGTCAGAAACGACATTTCCAGCATCGTTTTAATGTAACTGTGTGAGCGGGCATTTTCAATGGCCAACTACTGGAGCTGGAGTTTCTGCAGGAACGTCTGAATGGCCAGAGATATGCCGATTTCCTGGAAAACAGACTGCATGAATTCTTAGAAGATACACCTCTTGCAATCCGTTAACAGATATGGTTCCAACACGATGGGACCCCTCCTCATTTTGGTAGAGCTGCTACTGAATGGCTTAACATGCACTTCCCTAACAAATGGATTGGGCGCAATGGGCCCATAGCATGGCCACCTCGTTCACTGGATCTTAATCCACTTAATCCAATGAAGACATTTGAATTAAATGGGGGTACAGTGTCCAGATAGACACACGGGCACAATTAGTGGCCAGAATTTAGATGTGATCATGAGGTAATGACAAACGTATACAAGTCACTTATTCGACGATGCAATATCTGCATACAGGCTCAAGGAGGCCACTTTGAATGTTTCTTGTAACTTGAAAAGAAATAAAAATTGGACCCATGTTAATAGGACTTTTTGTGTTTACCTTGACCTCTATAATACCCCCTTAAATTGTTTTACACACGATTTGAATCACCCTGTATAATGCTGGATGTTATTTTAGAATGGACAAGCCTATTGGGCTGCAGATGACAGAAAAGGACTGCATGGTCTGAGTCCCATTTGCAGGTGCTCCAGGCATAGAGGCATGTCAGTGCATAGAGGCATGTCAGTGCATAGAGGCATGTCAGTGCATAAAATCAGCCACCTGACAGCATGGACCATACTTGTATGATAACTATGTCGTGATAGCAAAATGACGGTGATAAAATTGGGTGCATCTGATTTAGGGAATCTTTTCTTGCCAATGTTGGGTTCCTTAATTAATAAATGATTAAGTTGTACCAAGTACTTAAACACCATCACTGACCACATGGTCAAATTGTCAGCGAGCAATTCAGTAGAGGAGCAACAGCACATTGGTAATATTCCAAATAAACTAGCCAGTGAGTGTATATGCTATCAGAACACTGTTTATACAAGGTTTGACTGATAAATTTGCACATATATGCATAGCATAGGAATGAAAAGAGATATTGAAATAAGATAAAAACTGAATAAAAGTACAATTCTTTAGCTACAAAATGCAATATTTATTTTTCAATATAATCCCCATTTACACTGATACACTTTCCCCTATGTGTGAAAACTTTTTGCACTCAGTCACTAAATTCTGGCGGTCTTTCTCGGATCCAAGTGGACACAACTTCCATCATCTTATAGTCGGTGACATTATGATTACACTTGAGAGCCCTCTTGAGATGAGAAAAGAAGTGGAAGTCATACGGAGCCAAATCCTGAGAGTGTGGCAGATACCGTACGGGCTCAAACTTCAGCTTGCGAAAAGGCTCTATGGTGGCGTCTTAACGTCTCAATGTACCGTGCGGAGTTCACATTTGTCCCATGTTCAAGATACTCAGTCACATAAATCTGTTTGGCATCCAAAAACACTGTCAAAAGGAGTTTTGTTGCCAAGGCTTGCGTTTTGAAGTTTTTTGGTTTTGGCGACTCGCAATGTCGGTATTCCATGCCTTGCCTTTTTTCTTCTGGGTTGTAATGATGTACTCAACTCTCATATCCGGTCACAATATTGGAAAGGAAGTAGTTTCCTTCGTCGTGATAGTGCTGAAGAAGTTGCTTGTGTTCATCCGTTAGTTTGTGCTGTACCCATCGTGCACAGATTTTACGGTAACCCAACTACTAAATAATATAGCCTACTTGTTCTTTAGATATGCCTAACTGAATAGTGATGCATTGCTGGGTGATTCACAAATCACTTTGAATCAAATCGTCCACCTGCATTCGATGTTTCTAGTCAGTCACACAAACTGCCTCGTCCCCTGTGAGGTGCGCCCTCAATTGTCACTTTGCCACCTCAAATTTGCGAAATTTCAACACCCACCTATTCACTGTACTCCGGTCAATGGTTTCACTACCATGAACCGCTTTTAAACAACAAAAAATTTCTGCAGGATTCACATTTTTGGCTGTTAAAAATTCAATCACCGCATTCGACCATACAAACTCCATTTTAACTTCTACTGAACACGGACCTTCAATGTATTTTCGCAGGTTTGTAGAGGGGGATTCTAGCTATCATGTGCCACCATGCACAGCTCGATAGTACCTTTTGTTTCCGTGTGCAAAATTCATCAGCTGAACCTCATAATTGGTGAAAATGGCCATGCAATATCAAGTAGAGATCTGACAGTTTTAAAATATCACAGAATCAAGAACCAAATTGAATATGAAAATAACAGTGAATACTTATGTGATACCATCTTAGATTGACAATTTTGTAGCAAGCAGCAGAGCCCTCAAATGGACGGCTAAAGAGAAAAGGCATAGTGAACTGAAGGGCTTGGTTTGCATCACTGGCTTTCAACGATCAAAGAGAATTCCAACTGTATCTGGGAACAATACCTTCAAAGGCATTGTTCATAAGGAAATGAAATGCATTTTCAGGAATATTGAAGCAGTATAATGCTGACTCCATTGGACTGGAAGGTATAATCTGTCCAATGAGAGTTGGACTAAGCATGTCCAAATAAATTTCACCTACAATTATTAGACACTGTTAATGTTACTTTGCAACAATGTCTATCAAATGAAATCGGCAAAAATTTACTTCAGTAATGAATTCACATTTTATACTGTTGAAGAGCTTAAGTACATCATATACCTGAAGAACAATAATATCTGAATGTGTTGTGTCCACTGTTATAAACATTAAAAAAAAAAGTGTTATATTCCGAGGCTATTTTTCATGCTATGACATTAGTACTCTTGAGAAGACGGAAATTCTACTCATCAACAAAACTATTTTAATACAGCGTAGAAATATACAAGGGCGAGTCAAAAATTACCTATACTTTCGCCATAACACAGCTTCAAGGTTGTCATACTGCCTTCTCCGCTTAGGATTGGTACGACTGTGGTCACGTATACGAAATTTTTGATCCCGATTTAGTCATTTGCCTTCAGGATATTATTGTGTAAACATACCCACTCCACTCACAGTTTGCACCAAGAAGAAACAATGAGCAGTGATTTGAAGGACAGAGCCATGACCGATGTTCAAAGAAGATGCTACCTCATTGACGTTAACCCGCCTATTCGCCAGAACCATCTCTCGATCTTGTTGTCCATGGTGGAAGTTAAAGGGCATCCTGTTCCCTCTTTGTGCATCGCACCTTTTAAGCTTCTCGATCCACGATAAAGCAGTCTTTTATGATAAAGCACTATCCCCGTATTATAATAAAAGTCTACAATGAATTTCAGCCCCTTTCACATCCTCCGACTAGAGAAATCGGATCATGACTGGGATCAAACTACTAGCAGATGGAACTTGTTTACGCTGCAATAGCTGGAAGGCAAAAGACATGACTGGGATCAAATTTCACATAAGTGACTACATTCGTACCAACTCTAAGAATGCATGCGCAGAAGGTAGTATGACAACCTTTGAAGGTATGTTATGCCGAAAGTGTAGATAATGTTTGACTCACTCTCGTACATTTCTGCTATCAAATAATTATCATCAAGTATGGATCAAGATAGTAAAATACATACCAGTAAAGTAATACGGGGCAATCAGGAAGCAGGAAAAGAACGACCCAGACTGGTTACAAAAGATTATTTGGCACATTTTTAAAAAGGATGACCATTATGATAAATCTATTAGACTCTGTTTATGATTGATAAATTTTTCAAGGAGGGTTCTACATACCATAAAAATATTCAATTTTCTATATTCTCCACAAAATTGGATGAATAAACTTTTTTTTTTGGCAACAGTAAATTTTAACCCTTTCACTCTTAAACCACCATCGAGTTTGCATTTGCTTCGATTACACGGTGCTTCTAGCATGCAATCACCTCGTTTATTGTTAAAACTACTGCCACCTTGAAGTCAGTACCTTGAAACAATTTGTACCAAAAGAATTACTAATGATTCATTTAAAACAATGCCCATTCATGAAAACTGAAGACGTTGTGCTCAGAGTAGCATGACAGAAGAACCACATAGAACAAGATGATATTTGTGTTTTTGCAATGTAGGATATACCTAACTCCTTCAATAAATTGGTTCATTCCCTACAACTCATACATTTTTTCATTACTTTTAATTTTGCCCACGTATTCAGTTGTTAAATAAGTATAATAATAAAGAGCACTTACCAAATTATTTGTATGTTGTATCATTTTAATATGTGCATGAAAGGGTTAAAGGACAACTCTACGGTCACATACAAATTTATTTATATCAAAAGATTAGTGCATTAATAACATTGTGGCATATTTAAAATTTGTTAATTCGAACCTCAAATGTGTGAAAAAACAAAAATGTCCGAGTGCGTCCAATAGGATGGCATCTATCTTAATTTAGTCAACGGAGTCATGATTATAGAGTTGTCCTTTAACTCTACTATATTAATACTGCAATTCATAGCCTGTGCATAATCAACTAAATTTAAACAAATCTTTGTTTCTATCCCTGCTCCTTACAGAACAAGCAAATAATTATTTAAAATTCATGAATTAAACATCAGTTAATTAAAAACATATACTTACATCATCTCTTCCAAATACAGTTGAAATGTGATAAACTGGAATAGCTCCTTCCTGTGTTACTTCTTGTGATATGTTAATCTATATAAAATAATAAAAACATTATTAACAGAAATTGATAATAAAAAATTTATCAAACTGAGAAAAAATTAACAGAAAAGAGATATTTATTTTAAGATGGGGTCTAGGCTGGTTTTTCCCTGAAATAGATTGCACAAAGTTTGTCTGAAAAAAAAGTTTGTGAAATCTGATTTTGTTACTAAGCATAGATTTTCCTTCTCAAACCTTAAACATTTTCATATGTCTTAAGAAAAAATTAAGTTTAAGGTAATGGTCCCCAAACTATGGCCTTTGGGTCCAAATATTACGCGTGACTTAACACTTAAATCCACGAACTTTCTGTTATGCTATCTTGACCTAGACAAAGTGAACTTGTCCGATGCAATGTTGCCTAACTTAAGGGGAGATACTGAAAAAAAAAAATTATATACAGGGCGAGTCTAAAATCGTGCACATCAAAGTTTAGCTGCCCGTAAAAGTACCAGTTTGAGAATTGAAATGAAAGTATCACAGAGATTAGTTGAAAAATTTCCTTTTATTTTTAGCAAACAAACTTTAGGTATTACAATAAATGTTTGAAACGACATCCTCTTTCGTGAATACAAAAGCGTGTTCATTTTACCAGATTTCATGAGACTTTGCGAAGCAAGGCAGTATTGATGTTAGAAATGGCTGTCGTGATGTTCATTTTCAGCTCAGCAATCGTATGTTAACGATTCACAGAAACCACATTTTTCAATAACCGCATAGGAAAGAAATCAGGAAGTGATAAATTTGGGAGCAAGGGGGCTGCAATCCCCAGGAAATGGCGCGCTGATCAAAAATTTCATTCCAGAGATACATATTCGCTGTTCCTGGCAAAATAAAACGCTTCACAAACAGAGTCTCTGAGCACGAGATCATCGATAGCAAGTTAAGTACATTCGAAACAATCTGCACACTCATCTACCAGGAGGAAATCAAAACTCAATGCGTGTTCACTGAATTACGGCCCATTAAACTTTGATGTGCGTGACTCTCTGTATAACTGAAATCCAATTAAAGAAATAAGTCTTCAATTTAGTTGAAATATTTATTAATTTAAAGAAGCTATAATACGGGCCATGAGGCTGAAATTATTAATTTGGACGGAATTGCATTTCCCTGATTGACAACGTATAAGAAAACCAGCTTCTCTGCTTAAAGCAACGTTCCAACCATCATTTAATTCTGAATAAATCTAGATATAAGATGGTTTGGTTTGGTTTGTTTGGTATTAACGTCCTTTTCAACTGCTACGGTCATTTCAGGACGGCGTTATAGAGAAATTTCGCTCTAGACGCATTTGTTCATGTAACGTTCGCTTTCGTCATATGAAAGTCACGCACATCGAAAAAAAACCCATCGACACTGTCAATTCACAGGCCAGGTTATTTAGAACCAATTCATAAACACTACACAAGCCTGTTTTTTCATTAAAAGCTAATAGTTACAAGCAGAAGACACATCCAAACATCGCTGCTAGCACGGGAGGAGGGGGGGGGGGGGTAGAACGATTTTTTTTTTTTTTTAGCGATGCTTGCCTGCAAAGCATAAACAACGATCGCTCTCACTCTCAACAATCTCCCATTCCCTCCGGGTTTGTTGAGGCTCAGAAAAACTGCCCCAACAATGTTTGTTTAAGATTATCCAAACAATTGCGGCAGCTTCCCTCAGATAACTTAAAAGAACTGCTACTTCCAACAATGAAAAAAAAAAAAAAAAATACAATGTACGTACTAAAAAAAAAAACCAATTTCCTATACAACGAAATGACTTATTTTTATTTTAAAAAATTCCACACACTCTTATCTATATTCGTACCCAAACACACCAGAAAACACTTACCCAACTACCAAAAAACGATCGCTACAAAACTCATTTATTCTAACAAATACACTTAAAACACAAAAATTTGCATAAACGACACCAACCAACTGTAAAATGAAAACAAAATACAACACGAGCTCAAAACACACACTCATACCAGTCACACTTTCAGGACCTCTATCTCTTAAACGGTTAGATCAATTGAAAAACTATCAAGAATAAAACATTTCTCAAATATTGTGTACAATTTGAATATACCATTAAAAATAGGGGTTCCTATTGAAGATTTTAAAGTTACCCCCTCCCCCCAGGAGGGGGGGGGGGGTAATTATTTAACTAATGAATTTCCCGCGTGAAATAATTCACTTTTGATTACAGTTTAAATAATTACAGTTTAAATAATTACTTCTCAAATAATTACAGTTTTTTGTCACTTATTAATTTTATTTTTTGCTCATTATGATTTAGTGTACTTTTCCTTGGTTTTATTTTACACTCCCGATTAAGAGCCATGTCCTCTGTTTACGATGCAGCTCCTATAACTGAGTTTCGTTTTTTTATTTTTATTTAATATTTTAATTTATCTCCCTTCCCCCTATTGACAAGCCATCTCCTCTTATTTTATTGGTCCACTGCTTAAACATGCCCAATTGTAGTTAGTTTCACTTCCATATAACCAATGGGAGATTTTTCTAGTAATTGCCCCCTCCCCCCACCTTGTCTATATATTCTCTAGCATTAAGGCTTTATTTTCTTTAGTTGACTTTTGTTTCTCATCGCTGAAGATGGCTACTTGTAGCCGAAATATGTATCTGGTATTTCAAATCTCCTTGCGGATTGTGGGTCCCCTCTATTTTTAGCTGTACCCATTACTCCTATTTTGGGCTTTCTGACTGTTGGGGTACAGTTTCTGGGTTATTAACACAGAAACTGGGTTATTGTAAAATTATTATTAATCAAGTCCAAAAAACAACATTAATATTTCCTGTCTGACAATTATAATCCATTGCTTTTGTTAATGAAAGTTTAAATTTCTGAGCACGAATCCTAAACAGGAATAATCTACCAATTTTTAAATCAAATTTTTCAATGTATCAATAATTTCTTACCAATGTTCCAATTTTTTCATAATGGGTAATAATAATAAATAGCTTGTCTTCAAATTCTGTGATAACAAAGTCTGTGTGATGGCCAGAAATTGTTTGTGCACCCTAAACATTAAAAAAAATATATGACTACGTTAGAAATAAAATGAAATATATTCATAAAATAATAAAAATTAAAGCAAGCTTTGAATTACTGTTCTTAAAAAAAAAAAAAAAAACGGGGGGGAGGGGGTGATTAAGAAGTTCTCTTCTAAATCTGACACGGCAATTATTTACATTTGGTTCATTTGTGGTCGTTTATATTTAAGAAAAGTTTTATTAAATTTATCAGTCTGTCTATGCTTATCTTGAATTCATCTAAGTAATGCTTTAAAATGCTACACGTGTATTTACTTTGGTTACTTTAACAGGAAAGGTGGTTTCAACTTGTGTAGAAGGAATGGAAGCTGCCATTTTCAATTTCTGTTGATACCCAACTACATCTGGTGGCAGCAAGACAAATTATTTTCAATATTATTCTATTTTCTCTAGAAGTGTTTTCAGTATTGTTAGATTCTTCTCTATTTAAATTTATTAATAAATTTTTAACTTCTGATAAGCAGATATTTCATAAATTGAATGATTCTTAAAAAATTTTTTGTGGGGGAGGGGAAGGGGTTGAAATATTTTAAGCACTTCATAATCGTTTTAACATATTTTGACTTATCATATACATGTATATTCTGTGATTATAATGTTAATAAAATATGGAAAGGAAATTTCTTAAATGCAAAAGATTTAAGTGAAATGTGCATTTTTTTTAAAAAATTACTGCTTTTAAACAAATAATTTTTGAAAATAAATTCTTTAGAGACTTCAATTCAAGATATCAAGCTGCAAGATATCTCGAGTACAATTCATTTCAGGCTTTTTTTTTTCAGTTTATAAAACTGCATGGAAAGACCAAAAATAATTTAAGCATTAACAAAAAGGCCTAAAAAATATTCACAATTATTAATGAAAAATAGGAAAGAAAATTCCATGGCCTGGAATCGAACCAGGAACCTTCACAGTTCATGCGACCGACGCGCTAACTGATTGTGCCACCACAATTACGCTATTTACGCTGTGAAATCTAATTAACATATGGTATTGTGAAGCATGTGCTACGAGAAGTAAACGTTCAAAGTTTACTTCAAAACACATCACATCACAGGTGTTCTATGTGAGTGTCTTGCGTAAACCGACACACATCAACTCAAAACTTTCGTAGCATGTCGTGGTCAATATCAGCAATGGCTGCAGTGAAAACATTCCGTGGAAATTAAACTGTGAGACTTACCTTGCAAAGCACATGTCTCACTTCACAATACGTTTATTACTGTCATGAACCACAACAAAAGGTTTGGCAGGAGACAGGCTATCGGCTTGATGTGTGCCTGGTTACACGAGGCATTCAAATAGAACACCTCTGATGTGATGTTCTTAAAGTAAATTTTGAACGTTTACCTTTCATAGCACATGTTCGACTTGTCCTGTATAAATATACAAGGTTATTCAAAATGAATGATGCAAAAAGAAAATGTAGCAGTGAACGGTATAATCAAGATATTTAATAAGATGGATATTAAAAAGTTAGCTCTTCAAGTTTCATTTGGCAACAATGAAAAATCCGCCAGTTTGGAAACAATCACTACAGGTGCGTTTCAACCACCTACCTCGACATGTTATCACAGTGTTGGTGGGGCCAATGATATGCCATTGATGCTGTGCACCCCCAGATCATCAGACCTAGCAGCCTGTGATTTCTTCCTGTGTGGCTACGTGAAGGACGACGTCTTCGTACCCCGTTACCGCATGACTTACAGGATTTAAGGCACCGAATTTCCTAAGTGATCGATGCAATTGGTGAAGGGGTGCTAGAATGAGCGTGGGAAACATTTGAATATCTTTTAGATGTCTGTCGTGTCATAAAGGGCTCCCATATCGAGAGAAACTTGGAGAGTTTGTTTTTCATGTGTAAAATAACCATATTTTGTAAATATACTGATTATACTGGTCACAATTACATTTACTTTTTGCATCATTCATTTTGAATAACCCTGTATAAATACTTTTCTCCTTAAAAACTCAAGAAAAATCCCAACACTCAAACGTTATACATAAAAATAAATAAAAATGTTCCTAAATGTACATAGTGTGATTCCATGCATCAATTGAAGCAAATCGAAAATGTTGAAAGCTCAAAATTGGGGATGTAAAAAATTGCATCATTGCATCATTTATGAACTATCAGATCCAGCAGTTCATTAACTTCAATGGGGCGAGGAATTTTTAAAAAACAATATAGTGCTTTGTTAATCCGTTTAGTAGATTATTCCTGTAGAGCTGCGTCTTTAATAGTGTTTTAAAATAATGTCCTAATCAAAGAGCATTTCATTCTATTCCATATCAAAATAATGAACTGCGCCACTTGTTGAGATAAAATGATGTTTTCGCCAGGTTTTCAGCAAACTTCGTGTTATATTTAGACCCTTAACATTTGAACATTTTGCATAAAGAACTTATTTATTTTTTTTTTTTTTTACAGTCTGTCATCATGCAAAGGATCACGCTAGGTGCTTATTGTCCTTCCATTTAGATTGGTTTGGTTTGTTTGGTATTAACGTCCTTTTCAACTGCCATGGTCATTTCAGGACGGCGTTATAGGGGCCGCAAATTTTGCCTCGCAAGGGTTCTTTAACGTGCAGCCGGCAAACGACTACACGGGACCAACAGCTTTACTTCCCTTCTGAAGGAAGTGCGTGATCTCAGGATTTTCCCCCTGTAAAAATCCTCGTCGTCCTCGGCCGGGATCGAACCCGCGTCCTCGGGCATCAGAGGCGATCACGCTACCCCTGAGCCACCAAACCAGATCTTCCATTTAGAAATACTTTGTATAACTAAGAATAATACATAAAAAAGATTTGAAGAAAATATTTAAAAAATCCCCTCCCACATATACATGGCCTTAACTGAGTTTACAACAACTTGATGGAATGTACCAATATCACATCTGGGCTGGTTAATCCTGCAGTAAAGTTGGTTGTTACACTTCCAAATTCAACATTACTGTTAACTTATATGAAATGAAGTTAATTGGCAGTGTTTGGGGACTCATTTTAAATTTTTCAACTTTTTACATATTATGAATGGAATAGCTGGGTTTTCAACAAGTATTCCGACTGTTTCTGTCGCTGTTTTTGTGGTTCGAGGTTCTTCAGTGCAGTAGTATTTGTGAGTTATTTTGAAGTTCAGCTCCAGTACTTTTTTTCTGTAGAACAGCAACTGTCATCTATTCTTCTAGTGTAAAAACCAACTTCATTGCAGGTAATGGCAAAGCATGATTTTTTGGGGGGATATTTTTAAAATTTTTACTTTTTTCTATACTTTTCAACCTTCTATAATAAGCTGTGGAATAAATGTGTTAATTAAATGAATTTATATGGCTTTTATCTGCAGTAAAAGACTGATACCAACTGAAAATTTTCTTTCATCCTTCATTATGGCAACATCTTGTACAAAAAAAACACACCAATTTATCAATATAAAGTTACATATTCTAAAAGCTGCCGAACATCTCGAAGTCAAGAAAGGAGATGTAACCAAAAAATTCAATATACCATCCTCAACCTTATCAACATGTGCATGTACTATATAGACTTGTCAAGAGAACCACCCTCATGGACCCATTTTGAGATATTCTTTAATGAATATTGCACCTTAGGAAATATAATCCCGGCTTGCAAAGTAGGTAACTGTTCAACTAAGCCCAAAAGACATGCGAAGTTAGTAAAAAGTATCGGACCTTTGGTCGGGAAATCTATAGTTATTCACCTGTAGGAATTTAAACATTAATCCCCTTCAATATACTCTCCTTGGGACTGCACACACTTCTCCCACCGCTCCCACCATTGTTGGAAGCATCTTTGGAAGACCAGTTTGGGAATGGCGGATAGCTCTGCTGTCATTTTATGCATAATGTCTCTCGTGACTGAAATCTGGTTCCTTTCAGCGGCGTTTTGAGCTTGGGGAACAGCCAAAAGTCACATGGAGCCATGTCAGGGGAGTAAGGAGACTGATGGACCAAAGGAGTGATGAACTTTGGCCAGAAACTTCTGAATCAGATGCGATGAATGGGCAGGTGCGTTGTCGTGATGGAGCCCAAAGGTCGGATCATTTCCGTCGTACAGCATCATGAAGGCGACGAAAGATCTTCAGATAGTACTCTTTGTTGATGGTTTGGCCTTTCGAGAAAATCGTAAAACTGACGGCGTATACTACACTCACTCACGACTGTGTACGTGACCAACTGCATGCATGCGGATGAAGGTCACCTATACTTCGTTGCCAGAGAAGAAAACCCACGGTTTATTCGTTTAGGCAGGAAAAATAAAGATCCGATACTTTTTGTATGCGCCTCGTAAATAGTGTAATGCTTTCATGTCTGCGGCGGCATGAGCTGAAGATTCCTTGTTTGAATCCACTCTGTGGAATTTTCTTTCCTATTTTTCATTAATAACTTAACATCTGAGATATGGCATATAATATAAACTCCCATCTTGAGATATTCTTTAATATTCACAATACTTAAGGATGGCTTGGTACTCATGGCAAGCCTCAAGTATATGCAAATAGTGCAATTTAATACATAGTCCAATGCTCACGATGTTCATGCCTGTCTGCAAGAGGGAAAAAAAAAACTATTGCAGTACAATTTTTATAGTATGATTTCTGTAGAAATGGCCTAACCCAAATTCTGCATACAGCCAGCAAATTTTCAAGCAGAGCTAAATGTACTAATATGTAAATACAGGACGAGTCAAAAGTCGCAGTACACCCTGTTTTTTCGAAAACCTTGCAGGAATTGGGAAATCTGAATATTCCAGTTAGGTATGGGTGGGGTGGTTTATCTTTTACGATATGTACCTAACATGGCCGCCATCTTGAATCTAAGTCAATTTTTTTTTTAAATGAAAAGGGGGTCATGTGATATATCAAATAACATGAGTATTTTCTAACAATTTCATTCCTATAAACAGATTTGAAGTAGCAGTTATGGTATACAGAGGATACAAGTTACAACACATTTTGTTTCATTTTGTAGCAGATAACTGAAGATGGCTTTGACCACGGAGGAGAGAATTGAGGTCATTTTGATATCTGGAGAACAAAGTGTCTGTGTTATGGCTGCAGATTTTAACAACCGGCACCCAGAAAGACCTCCAATTTCACACAACACTGTCAGGTGCTTAATTAACAAATTCCAAGAAACTGGGACTGTGGTTGACAAGGCACGAAGTGGCCTCCAATAAGTGCTACTGACGAGACAACCTCAACAATAGTTTTGGCATCCTTCGTCAAGAGCCCACAAAGCAGCACACGATTTTTGTCAGCAGAGTGTGGAATCAGCCAGCCACTGAACGTATGAATCTTTCATGCTCATTGGATTGCCCGACATGATGCTGTGGAATGGCCACCCAGATCACCTGATATCATACCACTTGACTTTTATCCGTGGTGTCATTTTAAGTAACTAGTATACAAGTATGCAGAGAAAATCAGAAACAGACACCATCTCCAGCAACGCATTAGAGAAGCGTGTGCCAGCATTTCTGCGGAAATCCTTCTGCGAGTGCATGACGATTGGATTCAGCGCCTCCAAATGTGCCTTGACCAAGAGGGACACCATGTTGAACACATTAAATGACTGTCCTTTATGGAGAACAGTAATTCCAAACAAAATGTGTTGTAACTTTTGAACCATAACTGCTACTTCAAATCTGTTTACAGGAATGAAATTGTCAGAAAATGCTCATGTTATTTGATAAATCACAAGACCCCCCTTTCCATTTAAAAAAATCGACTTAGATTCAAGATGGCAGCCATGTTCTGTACATACCGTAAAAGATAGACCACCTCACCCATACCTTACTGGAATATTCAGATTTCCCAATTCCTGCAAGGTTTTCGAAAAAACAGGGTGTACTGCGACTTTTGACTCATCTTGTACGTGGAATTCAAAAAATAAAAATGAATACATGATAGTAACAATAAGATTTTTTAGAACATATGATAAGAACCGGGGATGGATGAAGGGAGCTCCCTTCATCCATCCCTGTAAGAACTATATTTCTAAATCTGTTCTTCAATATATGTATTCATTAAATAAAGGAAATAGTAAAGGAATTTCCATGGCTTGGATTCAAATCAGGAGGTCCCTGGTTCAAGTCCAGGCCATGGAATTTTCTTGAAAATTTTCACCATTTAATTATTAAAAATAAAGGAGATAAGGCACTAACATGACTAAAAAAATAATTGCTTTTATTTACAAGTCAAAAATATGCATTAACGTAAGAAAGAAGTCTGAATAATCTGGTTTTTTGTTTATACAGAGTGTTCGGAAAATTTATGATAATAATTACATAGCGTGATTCCATGCATCAATCAAAATTGAGTACCACCTAGATATTTTACGGGCCAGAAAATGAGCTCATATTGATGTGGACTCATTCCTGGTGACTTACTGACTGATATAAAAGCTTTGAGAGTTTCAGTTTTCATTTTTGCAAACCGCAAAGAGATAGTTTTTCTAGTTATAACATTATGAACGTTTCTTATAGTACCAATTATTTATGCCCACCCTGTAGCTTTATAAATTGAATAGAGATAGGGATTAATTGAATGTTAAATGCTCTTACAAGTATTAAATGACTTGGCTGCAGAAAATTCATCCATCATTTATTTTAGATTAAAACTAATTCCAAATAACAACTAAAGCTGTTTAAAATTCTATCATATTTATTTCAGTTGTAATATCTTCTTTTCAAATAATTCCAAACATAACATTCAAAATGGCAATGAGTATTGTGTGATCCAATTTAAACCTTGAACAGTATCATCTGTAAAGAAACAAAATTTTAAATGAGTATTTGATTTCAATTAAAAAAAGACGACAACAACAATTTGAGCCTTTTTATATTGTCATATTATCCACATTAAAGCAGAGGGATAAAAAGCTAAGGATTAAATATGTAGCAGCCTTAGGTAAATGCGAACCCGATATTCAGTGAAGACTTTATACAAATATCGTATAAGCATTCATTTTTGACGCAGATAACCTACTGTGTGATTGCTTATTGGCCAAAAGCAACAAGTGACATAACATTTTATGATGCTTCAAAAATCATTAAGTGATGACTTACATACTTTTCAAACCCGCTTATCCGTTAGGGCTGCGGGGGCAGCAGCCCTATGGAGGATCTCCAGCGATCTTCCGCCATCAGGCGCATGTCCTCCCTGGTAATACCCAAGCGACTCGAACCCAGATTCTCCATGTAGTCTAGCCATCTGGTTCTAGGCTGACCCCTTGGTCTCTTACCCACCGGCTTGGAAAATAACTTCCTAGGCCAGTATGTGGCATCCGTATCAAGTGGCCATACCAGTGCAACTGAGATCTCTCAATGCGGAAAAGTAGCAGCTCAACACCTACAGACTCCCTTATTGTGCTGCTGTGCACTCTATCTAGTAGGGTAACACCTGCCACACCTCTCAGAAATCTCATTTCGGCCGCTTGTACACGCGATCGCACTCTTTCGGTCATTACCCAAGCCTCATGACCATAGGTGAGAATGGGGACAAAGATAGATTTGAAGACGGAGAGCTTGGCTTTGTTACCCAGCTTGCGTTTCGTTAACACGGATCGCCACAGTTCAGGTCTGACACAGCTTGCTGCACCGATCCGAACATCCAATTCTTTCTCCTGCCGTCCATCACTCATGAATGCAATTCCGAGATACTTGAATTTCTCCATCTGTCTCAATGAGGCTCCCCTAACATAGAGAGCGCACTGAGCAGGCTGTCTTGAAAGGACCAGAACCTCAGTTTTAGCCACACTGATCTTCATCCCAGCTTCTTCAGATTTGGCTGCAAACCGGTCTAATGCATGTTGAAGGTTCATGCGAGAAGACCCAAGGAGGACAAGGTCATCAGCAAAGAGCAACCTCTCCATTAGGCAGTCGCCCACACAAACACGCTCATCGCCTCGGCAGCCCCTGTCTATCCAGTCCATAAAGATAATGAACAAGAGGGGCGACAGTACGCACCCTTGGCAGAGTCTAGCACCCGTGGTGAACGGTCTTGACTTAATGACATACAAACATCATTAAGTAATGATGTCTGTGTGAGGCTTGCAGGGAATGTGCATTGCCTTATAAAACAATCTCAGGCGTTAGTGAAAATGTTAATTCCATCAGCAGCACCAGATATATTGATGTCATGGATGGAGCTATGGACTTCACTCAATGTCGGGAACCACGTAGGAAAAATCAAAGTTACACACAGGCTAAGATCTGGAAAGTAAAGTAAAGATCTGTACGGATGCCACATACAGCCCTTCCAAGCCCATTTTAGGTTGCAAACAATACCAACCATATGATAACGGGTATTGCCATGAAGGATAATGTTTGGATGGTCAGAAAATGATTCCTCCACAGTGCTTCATGAAGGTTGTGTTGCAAGAAATGTGAATAGCATACAGCATTTACAGTTTGTCCAATGGGTACCTCTTGAGTAAGGGTCACACCATCGCAATGGATACCAAACTTTTCCAGAGATTCTTAAAGTGGTAGAATGCTCCATCCAAACAATCAACAAAACTGGTACTGCTTGGTATTCTACAGCTTCCACATTGCTGGCAATGAGTTGTACGCAATGCTGGCGACTACATTGAACGACTAAATGTTTCTTACATGCTTGCCAGTATTAAATGTTGTATTATAATTTTTTATTAATGTTGATGATTTATAAACAAGTTGTATAATTTCTTATTGTGGGATATTGTATATATTACTATATTTATGGAGATTTTATAATGAATCATGTACCGTAAAAACTGTATTAACCGCCCGAGCGCTTATTTGCAAAAATTCAGCTGACCCCCAGGCGCTTAATGCAGGCGGGCCGGTATTACAGGTCCGGCGCTTATAAAATTCTGCACAACTGTGATGGATATTATGTAAAATTCTCGCTCTACTCCTTCATCTTTTCTAAAGTATCCTGCTGTGTTTTCCATTCCTGTTAGGATCAATGCTGTAGCCTCTGTAGAATGGTTTTCAGCCTACTTTACTGTTGCGAGATTAAAATTGATGCTATAACTGTGAAGTTTTCATTTTTCATCAGCTATGTTGCTTGACTGAATCAAAAATTAAAAGCAAGAAATTAGAAGACCTGGGATATCTAATTTCCGGTTTAGCAGTGACATTTGGGAGAGCAAACATTCCCGTGAGAAAGCAGCAAGAGAAAAAAACCCCACGAAATGAACTAAAATAAGCACCCGGGCGGTTATTGAAGGTCCGGCGCTTATTTGCAAAAATTCAGCGGACCCCCAGGCGCTTAATGCAGGCAGGCCGGTATTTCAGGTCCGGCACTAAATACAGTATTTACGGTAATAGATTTTCCAACTTTTTATTGTCAAACAAATTCTACTTACTCTTTGGATGATATTCACAGCCGATCCATTGATCATAATCAAGCTCGGTAAGTAAATCAAAAATATATCGGTAATTTATTTCTCCAGGTGAGTTAGGTTCATGACGATTTGGAACTTGGGCAATTTGAATATGACCTACAAAATTTTATCTCTTTTAGTAAATATAATATCATCTTTGCTTTTATAAACGGCATAATTATAACATTAAGGATCGCTGGTGGGAAATTCAAATGGGCTACGAGTAAGATTCGGGTTTTTCAGACTGGTAAAGGTCGGGAGGAAAGTTACAATCAAACAGACAGGGAATCTTTATTACCAGTATTACAAGGGTAGTCATAAAGTGATTACAGCCAACATGAAAGAACGATCGCTTTTGAAAAAATGTGTAACTGGGAAGCAGGGCAACGAAGAAAATGTATGGTACAGTACCACTAAATGCTGCCAGTGTTAAAAGCAACATGGCACAGCTTGTTGGAAAGTTGGAGATGCGAGCCCTGATAAGGTTCCTGCAGCTTCTGAGCTTTTGAACCCGTGTAAAAATGACTCGGACGATTTTTTCGAGCGGCTTGTCACTATGGACGAATGCCTTGTTCCCCTTCAAATGCAGGAACCTTATCACGATTCGCACCTCCAATTTTCCGAAAAGCTGCGCCATGTTGCTTTCAACGGTCTGGTGGCATTTAGTGGTACTGCACCAAACCCCGATTTGAGGGATGTTGTTTCCCAGTGGCACCACACATATTCAAAAGCCAATTATGATGACTTTATGACCACCTCTTATATTTAGACAATTAATTGATAAATTGGGGAATATTAAAAAAAAAAGTGGTTAAATTTGGGGAGGGGTTCTCTATTGGATCAGTTATAACCACAAAAGCAGAGAGGGGGATCAAGTAATGACCATGTGGTCAAATTAATTTAAAATGGGTCAAAAATCTGCATTTTAATACCTTCCTTATGGGGGCAGCTGATTTCTCTGAGAACGTAATTTGGGGAGGGGGGGGGGGTTAAAATATGACTATTAGTGACATCAGAGGGGAGGAGATTAATTATTTTCTAACCTAATGCTGAAAAAAGTGACAACGTGGTTTATGAACAGTCCATTGTATTAATTGTTAATTCATGATAAGTATCATGATAAGTCTAAACAATATTTTCAGCCAATAATAAGCATTCATAAAACATAAGGTTAGTTCCAGCTCAGAAAGGAAAGTGCATTATTCTGTTAGCTACTTCCCTTCGTACAAACATTAATCAGAGCCATCCGTTCTTTTATTCTTGCCTAGCATTACGTTAGCATAAAAGAACATTATGTTTGCAACCCAGGGATCGTATGGCCACAACCATCAGTTCTAGTATTTTTCAAAGAAGTCACCTTCCGTTTCTTTGCCTTTATTCAGAAAAGCATGTGATACTGAATTATGCAACCACTTTTTTACAAAACACACAATATCGTCATCAGACTCGAATCGGATCCCACGGAAAGCATCTTTTAAAGGGCCAAACACGTGAAAGTCTGATGGTGCCAAGAATGGGGGATGCACGCTTTTTTGATAGTGTTTTGCGATCGCTTCACGAGTTTGCGGACTAGTGTGGGACCTCGTGTTGTCATGCTAAAGCAGCTCAAACACGTCGGAAATGCTTCTTCAGTCGTTGCAGCATAGCGATGTAGGCATTCGAGTTAATGGTAGATCCTTTAGCCATCACATCTAACAAAATTACACTTTGCTTGTCCTAAAACACCGTGATCGTGATCTTGCCTGTGAACGGAACCAATTTCACTTTTTCCTTCCGTGGCGAAAGGATATGGTGCCACTCCTTTGACTCTCTCTTCATTTCGGGATCGAAGTGGTGAACCCACATTTCATTAGCGGTGATGAGACAGAATAAGAAGTCATCCACTTAACATTCGTCCCATAGCAACACTTCAGACAAATGGTTTTACTTGCTTTTTTTTTGGGTCATATATGGAGTCTTTGGGGATCCATCAGAGTTGCATCTAGCAAAATGGCAGGGAAATGAACAATAATTTGGGGCACATTCGGTCAGAAAGTAGGGCAAGTCGGAGACATAAGTGTACATTATAATGGTTAGTCTAAATAAATCCAACGAAAAAGGGCAGGGTGCGCTCAGAAAGGGCAGGGCGTGTTGAAAAAGGGCAGGGTGCCGCGCCCTTCTATTCCAGCCTAGATGCAACACTGTCCATATTGCACACACCTTGGAATACCCAAGTTCATCAATGATGTTGTGGATACTTCCTACACTGATGGACAAGTTTTCAATCAACTATTGGACTGTAATGCAAAGATTCTCCCAAATCAGTTAGACAATGTGCTGCTTCATTACCAGAGTCAAAGCCGTTGAGAGGTGAGCGCTCCACACCAACGTGGGAATATTAGCCAATCCAATAGGTTGGTGCAAAATTAACGGCTGATTACATTTTATAGATGTACATGAAATTATTCCTCAACTAATACATCCATGTGATACATCATTTTAAAGCTGTAGTTCTTCTTCATAAGTTGATTATAAAAAAAAAAGTTATGAAAGATTAGATACACGAAAGATACGCATTATTTTATTGCATGAATTCAAACTTGGCCATAACGCTGCTGCAGCAACTCAAAATGTTATCAAAGCAAGGAGGACAGGACAATTTCTCGATGTAGAACGTGCAAATAGTTTGAAAAATTCCATGACGGCAATACCAGCTTTGAAAACGAGGATGGTCACGGCTGACCACTGAAAGTTGACGACAACCAATTGAAGACATTAATCAAAGCCAACCCATGTAAATCCACACGATAAGTTGCCGAAGAGCTCAAGGTAGACCATTCAGAAATCATTCGCCACTTGAAACAAATTGGAAAAGTGAAAAAGCTCGATAAGTGGGTGCCCAAGTTGCACCAAAAGAAGATTATGTGACCACTTGGTGGACTGCAACCTGACTCATTCATCATAGCTTCCTGAAGCAGGGTGAAACCAGTAGTACCAGAAACTTCAACAAACCGACAACATGCACCAGAAACTTCAACAACAACGACCAGCATTAGTTAATTGGAAATATCCCAACTTGCTTCACGAAATGCTCGGCCGCACGTGGTCACCCGACAGAAGTTAAATGATCTCGAGTATTCTTGATCATCTAGCATACTAACCCGATCTTTCACCAACTGACTACCACTTTTTCAAGCACCTCGACAATTTCCTGCATGGGAGATGCCTCAAAAACCACGACAATATGAAAAGTGCCTTCAACGAATTTGTTGCCTCCAAAGTCCCCCAGAATTGTATGCCACTGGGATAAATATGCTTGGCAAAAGTGTGTTGACTCCGCTGGATGTTACTTCAATCAGTGTTGGTTAAAAACAAGTTACTGCATTTTAAAGTAAACACTACACATCAGCCTGTAATTTTGGACCAACCTAATACTTGTAGACCTCACTCGCTTTGCCCATCGACTAAAGGTGTCTTTGGTGACTGTAGCAATCCTGTACATTATGGACATTCCAGACACTTTCTCCCTCAGAAATGATAAGTTCAATTACAGCACACTGCTTGTAATGTTCATCACTGACATCTGCCATTTTTAACGCTATCTGCCTTCTAACTTAACACAGAAAAGGCAGAAGGTTCATACTAGAGCTCCTCAAAATTTCAGCTGCATAGCATTTATCAAGTCTTAGAAATAAATTGTGGTGTATTACTTTTTGAACGCTTCTTGTATGTTTTATGGCATGCCTTATTTGTTGTTGTTATTGTTTAAATGAGTAAATAATATTTTATTAGTATTCAAAACATTTAAGATGACTTTAAAAAAAACATCTTACCAACATAAGGAAGAAGGGCCGTTAAATTATTCGTTAAATTCCCGCATATATGTTGTAAATGGAAAAAATCCTATCATGGAAAAAAAATAAAAAATATACTGTATTAAGTTTTAATGAGCTTCATTCTCTAATCAAAAATTTTTATTAAAGATATACATATTCAAATTTAAGTTTCCAGTCTTTTAGAACAGACATTTCCTTTATTTCAGAAAGGATTGAACTTGCTTTAAGTCTTTACTATAAATAGATACTCAGTTTACAGGAAGATAACAAAATACAAGAACAAACTTTTGGCAATGATGTCCTCCACCAAAGGAACAAAAATGGTTTTATAAGTACATACAGGGGTTGGACAAAATAACAAACACCATTGGTTTTAGACATTTTGTCAAATATCTAGGAAAAAAAACTTGACAAATTATCTTGAAACTTCAAGGGTGTAAAGAGCATCAGCAAAGGTGTTTTCCCGAAGGCAAAAAATTGAAAATAGGGAACCAGCAACGTATTGAACAAAAAAAAACAGAACAAATAATGTTTGTAATCATCCTACAAAAAATTATGCTTGAAATGCATTGTATCTATAGCATATGATTATGAGGGTTCCTTAACTTATGTGTTCATTTATATGAAAATAGCATATATATTAATGGTTATCACATACAGAGTTTTCAACCCTATGCAAAGCCATTTTCAGGAAACTTGACAGACTATAGTAGAGACAACGCCCTTGAAATCAGTATATAAAAATTTTAAATATTTGATGAAATATGAGCATTTTCATTAAATAATGTTTAATTAAGCATGCGCAAGCAGTATCAAAATGTCTGTTATTAGCCAAATGTATGGAGCAACTCTTATAAAAAGCCCAAGCAAATATCGTGAAAATTCAGAAAGATATCGCCGATAGAATGAACTGAATTTCAGTTCTCTCAAAAAGAAACAAAACGATAAGGGGTTTTCTCCAAATTTTTATTTTCAGACCGGACACCGGTATCAGCTTCTCCTTATGCTGATCTGAAGTCAATATCTTCTCCTTACACCGATATCAACCTCTTCTCACCCGCCTTTCAGTCTTATGAACCTAAAAATTTGGAGCAAAACCCCTTATTGTTTTGTTTATTTTTGACAGCAACTGAAACTGAACTTATTCTATCGGCGAAATCTTTTTCAATTTTCATAATACAGTGGTCGCCGCTTAATGTAGCCACCTTTAATATGGCCACCCGCTTTTTATGGCCACTCCAGCTCGGTCTGGAATTTTCTAACTGTTTTCTATGTAACAAATTTTTGCTTTATGTGGTCACACTCCGCTTAATATGGCCACTTTTTTCAGAGTTAGTTCACGAATTCTACTTTTTCATCTCATCCCTCTCCGGATAAATGAACACTCCACTTATAATATCCACTTTTCATTTCCCTCTAAGCCAATGGGACTGCTGCCCAAAATTACAGATTGTACTGATTGGTCAATTACATGAAAGCTGCAAGTGAAGGGACAAGCAGAAAGCATAAGCAAAATGGGAAAGATGCTCAAGTTGAAGAGTGTCTTTTAAATTGGTTTCAATATGTTAGAAATGGAAATGCTCCAGTGAACTCTTAGTCAAAAGGCTGATGAAATTGCAAAGACATTAGGCCACGGGCTTTAAGGCAACTGAAGGCTGGTTTCATCGCTGAAAAAAACGCAATGAGCGAAGCTTCAAGAAACTTCATGGAGAGGCTGCTGATGCCCTTGCTTATTGCAAATTGGAGGGTCAGAGAGGAAAACTCCTCATTGTTAAGTCAGAATCTCCACACTGCTTCAAAAATGTAAAAACTTTCCTAATTCTTTACGAATCGTCTACCAATGCATGGACGACATCAGAGATCTGGATTAATTGGCTAGCTCAATGGAACAAGCATCTTAGAAGCGAAGACAAAAAAAATTGGTCTTCTTATTGACAACGGTAGTGCCCATGCTCATGTTCCTGATGACCTATCCTATACAGAAATCATACGGCTTCTACCCAACACAACTTCACTAATGCAGCCAAGGTTGTCAAGCAGACAGTAGACAATATTTTAAATAACTATTTTGACAAGATGCTGTACGTGTATAAATGATTATTTAAGCAAACAAACTTGTCTATATGTAAGTACAAACACATGCTCGACTTGGCGAGTGAAAAAATAAATACTTTTGGTAACCTCGCTTAAAACAGCCACCGGTTAACGTGGCCACTTAAGCATGGTCCCAAGGTGGCCATATTAAGTGGCGACCACTGTATTTGCTTGGGCTTTTTATATGGGTAGTTCTATACATTTGGCTAATAAATGATTCAAAAGACATTTCCGTAATGCTTATGCATGTGCAGTTAAACATTATTAGTAAAAATGGTCATATTTCATCAAATATTTAATATTTTTAAAATCTGATTGCAGGGTGTTGTCTCTACTGTACTTTGTAACTTTCCTGAAAATGGCATTGCATTAGGTTGAAAACCCTGCATGTTTTATAAACATAAAAACTTACAAAAATTTTCTATTTTTTTTTTTTTTTTACAGAAACCTTTATATCTCCATGAATATATGTGCTATTCTCATACAATTGAACACATAAGTAAAAGAGCCGCACAAGGATATGCTACAGGTATAACACATTTAGGGTGATCCCAAACAGTTGATTTTTTGTTCAATTTGTTGCTGGTCCGCTATTTGCCTCTAGGACAAAACCTTCGCTGAAATATATAAGGTGTAACATGTTTTTACATCCCTGAAGTTTCAGGATAATTCATCAAGTATTTTTTTTAGATATTCGACAAAATGTTTAAAATCAAAGGTGTTCATGTTATTTTGTCCAACACCTGTACATGTAAATAAGTGTACATGCATTAAAAGCCATTAAGATTGCATTAAGTATTAAGACCTACCAACTGCAGTTTCAATGAAGGGCTGTTGAATTTCCTGATTACCTTTAAAGCTAAAAAAAAAAAAAAAAAATATTATTAGAAATCGATAAGTTTGAAATACTTTTAAGTTTATAAGAGTACCAATGGGTATAAGAATTGATATATATGGAGGGTTGTTTGTGTTTATTGTGACAAGAATATAGGTCTACTGGAAGCCATTTCTCCACACTTATCGTGGTCTATGTGATGGCCCTTTCTTCTAGCAATTGCTCAATGTCTTAGTTTCCATTGTAAGAAGCTTCTACTACGGCAAACAATGAGGTCAATTCTGTTCCACTCCTCTTGATAATACAGAAAGTGTTCTCGGAAGTCTTACATGAAGAGCTCTTCTAAGGAGACCGAATCCTCAAAATTCCATGAGCGACTTGACAGGGATGTCTGAGAATGAGTTAACCTTAATACTGGACAGTTGATTTAGCTCTGTGACTGGATGCTTTGTACACGTCTTCGCTCTAGGGTCATTTATCGTGGATATCATTACGATATACGAGTTCAAGACATTTTTCTGATAGTAGGCAGCATTTTTATATTTTCTATGGATCCCATCCTTTTGATGTTCAGAAATCCATTGTAGTTGCACCTAGCCTTGAATCCTTTTGGAATATCTCCTTGCATTGACACCCTCTTGTCAATAAAAACTGCCCACGTCTTGCCATGTACTGATGAATTGGCCCAAGCTTCATCCCAGGTGACTATGCTCTTCCATTTGTCACCTACCTAATAGTGTTCAGATAGTTTTCTGCAGTTGGTTTGCCTCTCTGCAAATGTTTTGTAAACTCAGGCCTTATGATGATGTTCTAATTTCAAATCTTTACAAATTATAAGGTTTACTGATGCAACAGAGGTTCCAATCTTGCTTGCAATGCCTCGTTATGTTGCCAGATTTCTCGTAAGGACTAGCCTCTTCACTGTTCGAATGTTACCTTATCACCGGACCCCAAAGCATTTGCTTTTAACAACGGAAAAGTGGATGGTATATTGAGGAAAAAGACATGAAATACTGCACTGTAAATTGTTTATACTTGTACAATGTGCTGTTAAGGTATATTAAATTTCATACGCTAGTACTTGGCAATAGTATCGATGGTAGCTCATGTATCGATGTTCAAAAAGTTTCGAAATTGAATTTTTCGATATTCTTTAGGCCTAATCTTCTTGAATCTTCGATGCTTCGATGTTCCATTTTGAATAACTGTTTAGATTAATGTATTTATGGTATGCATTGCAATGAGAGAACACGTAAAAATGCGCTGGTTTCGTTTGAAGCCCCTCCCGATCTCATACTTATTCCAATATGGCCGCCACAGCCTTTTAGAGATTCTCATTATGCTGCAAAGAGAGAGAATACTTTTATCTTATCAGAAATTTGTTTATGCAGTGAAAGGGTTAATAAATGAAATCTAAAGGGATTAATAAATAAAATTATTACTTAGTTTTTTGTAAACTCCACTTATAAGAGTTTTCATCAACTCTGACCCATGGATAGGCCGAATGTGGTTTTTAGGGGTCATTTTTTGGGAAAAAACATTCGCCTTATAGACAAGTATATACGGTAACCTTAATACGGGAAGAAAGAGGTAGCACTTTTTGTTCAGCAGCACTGCACTGTTGATTGTTTGGATCCACTGGTCTTCTGCGTTTGATAACTTTTGTTATTACCATTCTTGGGGAAAATGAAACCTTTTCCCTTTCACTGGTCTATTATTCTGGAATAAGAGTAACCAGTACGACATAGCCCTCTCAGAACAATTCAATTGTTGAGAGCATTTTAGCAACAAACTTGAAACTGAAGAACAGAATGATAAGTTCATTGTTACTAAATTCATGTGTAAATTTCACAAGCCTCGTGCATTTCAAACCCAGGCTACTATGTTTTAACAGTCGTCACCATAAACATGAAACAACCCTCTGTAGGCCTACTGAATTAAAATACCTTTATCAAAGCAATTCATATAATATGAAGGCACAGCATAATTATTTATTGGCTCAAGAAGTCCTATTATTTTTTCCTGCAAAATAAAGTAATGGCAGAAATGTACTGATAGCATTCAGATTATTTAAAAAAAAATAGCATGCAGAACATTTATCATGTATTTCTAATAAATTATTAACCATTGTTTCTCATTATTTTGAAGAGGTAAAAAAACTAACATTAGCAAATTATTAATGTGAAAAAAGTATTTTGGACGATTAACTATTCTTATGTATTTGTTCATGACACATCGTTTCAAGTTGTTTGATATATAACATGCCATAACTTACATTGAAAATTTCCAATGGTACCATAATGGTTTTGTTAGAAGCAGTAACACTAAATGAAATTCGACCATCTTCGAACTTTCTTACTACTCCTATATATTCATTCATGATATGTCATTCTAAGTTGTTTGATATATTACATGCCATATCTTGGCATTGAAAATTTCCAATGGTACCATAATGGTTTCATTACCACAGGTACCTCTGAATCAAATTCATCCACCTTCTAATCATTAAATATTCTTTTTAATCATTCATGACACCTCATTTCAATTTTGTCTTTAGAGCACGTACTACTGATGTTCATAATCATTAATTAGTCATCATCTTCATTCGTGACACATCGTTTTGTGTTACTTGATGTATTATCCGCCATGTTTTATCATTGAAAATTTTTAAGACCTTAAAACATGTGACAGTGAACCAATTTCGACAATCTTCGAAAATATATTTATCGAGTGGCGAAAACGTACTTAACTTTATATTCGTTCATAGCATGTCGTTACGAGTTGTTTGATATATAGTAGGCCCCCATTTTACGTCCGTAATCCGTTCCGGTAAATCACAGTGGACATAAAACAAAACCAGATTTCCCATAGGGTCCATCATAAAAAGTTTTCGAATTTTCACGCGTGCAGCGAATGGCAAGTGCGAACATAAGGCAGGTGTGGATGTAAAACGAGTCCATGGACGAAAAATGAGATTCTTCTTACGTATGTAAATTGAGGTGGTCGCAAAAGGGGGCCTACTGTACTATTTGCTATATCTTAGCACTGAAAATTTTAAGAGATGCCATAATGGTACCATTAAAGGATGTGCTATTGTATCAATTTCGACCAACCTCGAAATAGTTCATGAGCTGAACCATATTTATCGATTGACGAAAACAATACTTAATAACATTATATTCACTCATAGTAACTGTTTGGTATATTACTTACTATATCTTAGCACTGAAAATTTCTAGGGGGTGTCATAATAGTACCATTAGAACATGTGTCATTGTACCGGTTTGATCATCTTCGAAGTGTTTTGTGCGATGAACCATATTAATCGATTGGCGAAAAATCTTTCATAGGCTTCGAGAAGATTGAGTTACAGACGGACAAACAGACAGACATGTTCTCCCACAGCAATAGCATAAAGCACTTTTTGGTACTGAATAATTCATTGACTCGCCTTTCCCTATTTTTGTTAATAGATCATTTCAAGGAGAACTCTCGATCTTACAATTTGACTATACACACAATACAATGTGCTAGCAATAGTGATCGAGAGATGGAGAGTTGGCTGTAAAATGGCTGGGAAGTGGCAGCAGATCACTTGTAGAGTGAGTGACCATGGCAAAAGATAGTCAAAGGAAAGAAGCGAGTGACTG
Organism: Rhysida immarginata; assembly: GCA_023313115.1. Taxonomy (NCBI): domain Eukaryota; kingdom Metazoa; phylum Arthropoda; class Chilopoda; order Scolopendromorpha; family Scolopendridae; genus Rhysida; species Rhysida immarginata. The sequence goes on along the minus strand of JAHWFO010057711.1, from coordinate 898,091 downwards.
TCATGTGAAGTTGTGGATAATTTGCCCAGTGGAATGGTCTATGTTTCAGTAACAAGGAACTGTTACAGCACAACAGTGCACAGATGGTAGCAAATATCCAAGCCACATGAGAAGCTTATCAGTGCCTGGAACAGATATTACTGCTTGTGAAAATAAATGGAAGGGAGCAGTGGTAATCATTCTAAGCATCAGTGTGTCACCTCCGTGTAATGTTCAAGTGCAAGGATAAATGAGAAGAAACACTGAGGTGAACAAGTGACTATTTAAACCAAAATATGGTTAGTGTCTTTATATGATTGGATATTAACCAGATACAAATTAAAGCAAGCCAAATGATATTTTCCAGCAATTTAACCTTTAACTCAAATGTTTTTTAAGTAGGAGCTGAAGGTTAGGCTCTACAAAGAGCGGTCATAAAGTTATTACAATCAGTTGGAAGACAGAGATGGGGTGATGTTGCACGGTGGTCTCATGTGCGGAATATGGTGGCACGTTTTCTTGCACAAGTCTGATCCCTTTGGACACTGTACCTCATTGCTTTTACTTGATGGCCTCCCATAACTTCCGCAGGAGTTAGGCTCCATGATTGTCTGGCCTTTCCTTCGCAATTTATGGCTCGTTGCAGTTGGAAGGGCGCATTTTCCGAGGTTCGTCTTCCATGCTTGTCTGGCTGTACAGGAAATGTCGATGCTAAGTGGGGCATTGTCATCATAAACAGCCACTAATTTCTCATGGATTTGTTTGGCATTGTTCAATGCAGAAATGTTATCACGGCTCGCATCTCCAATTTTCTGACCGGCTTCCCCATGTTGCTTTTGAGGCTCTGGCAGTGATTAGCGGTACTGCACCAAACACCGCTTTGTATCCTCCAGCACTCAAGGGATGTTGCTTCTCAACGCCACCACACATTTTCAAAAGCAATCATTCTTTCATGTTGAGTGTAATGACTTTATGACCGCCCCTCTCATGTGATATTTTCATCAATATCTGTACTTCATATACCTGTTCCAAACGGTGAATAGCTGCTTTCATGCTTTCATTAAAGGCTTTTGACATCTCTTCTTCGCTATATTCGTTTGTCTTTATTCCAGACATAATATGCAATCTAAATATTAAGAAAAAAAAAAAAAAAAGACTTAATATAAAAAAAATTAGCTATATATTCAGAGTACAAGTCAAAAAAAACAACAAAGAGTGTTTACAGTCATTCAGTAACCGAAATATCTGCCTTGTGCGGCTTAGACAACAGTATCTGGAGCCATGCAGATTGCAATGCATCCAAAAGCTGTTGAAAGGTGCATGGTTGGTTGGTTTATTAGAATTTTTAGCATCGACTACTAAGGTCATTTTGAGCCTTTTACACAAGTTAGATCTGTACGCATCCCGGGACAAACACAAACATCCATGCCCACGGCAGAATTCGAACCCACGACCAGGTGGGCTCGAGAACTAGAAAGCTACGCCCTAGCCCTCTTGACCATCTGACCGGGAAAAAGAAAGGTGCATGGGGAAGATCCATGCTGGAAACATTGAATGGTCGAGATCATCCCTGAAGCGCTCGATTGGATTTAGGTCTGGGATTAAAAGGCCAGGAAAGCACTAGATTGTGCCCTTTCAACAATTCCTGGATAATTCTGATGAAATGAATACATGTTGCATTGTTCTGCGGAACATCTCATCTGCCTCAAGAAAGACAGGGAACATCGTGTGAGAGTGCCTTTCAAGGATATCAAGAATCCACAAAATGCCAAGACCATAGTCCAGACCATAGCAATTTCGGAGATTTCCCGATGAATAAAACAACGATCATCCATTCAATGGAGCAGAAACCATGACTCATCACAGAAGTCAAACTTGAAAAGGTCCAATTCTAGTTTGGTCTCTGTCAGGTTTTCCATCATTGGAAGAAGTGTGTTAAGTTGTGCAGTGCTTATGTTGAAAATGATCAACTCCATCACTAAGTTTCATGCCCCATCCCCCTTCTTTCAGAGTGATTGCATGAACTTTATGAATGGCCCTCGTACTTTAACTTATCTGGTGAAGGTCTATAAAATGAGAAATAACTAACCCAATTCTTCTAACTCAATATTCTCTTTTATTGTTCCTTTGCAGTTTTTAAATTAAAAAAAATAACAACATATGTATTAACGAACCTCTTGCAGTCAAGTGCTTTAGCATAATCAATGCTAGTCTCCAAAGTTTTGAGGAATTCTTCTTTCCTTCCAGGCAAAGCAGCAAGACCCTTTTCCCCTTTCTTCTCATTGCCTATGAAAAGTAAAATAAAATGTATAAAATGAAAAACTAAATTTACTGAATAATAATTGCCTTTACATTTCCTTTAAAATTAATTTACCCTCAAATATTGGTCATAAATAACTTGTGTAAATTTGATAACACAACATGTGCATCAAAAAGAGCAACAAAGTAGCTAAGAGAATTATGACAAATACTCTTGCATAAGTCACCTCGCTGGCTGAGAGCCGCCGAGAGCACCAAGCCATAAAGATCTTGAAACTCTCGAGACCAGCAAGTCGCAGGCTCGAAACCCACTTTGGGTATGGATGTTTGTGTACGTTCCTTTAATAAACGAGCTTGGAAGACCAAGCAAGGCCTCAGTTGGCTTATCCCCTGATAGGTTAAATTTCAAATGCACCCAATGGTTTTTTAACATCCTTGACACCAAAAAAAGGTAAAAAGAGGAATATACAGGGTGCGTAAGGTATTTGAGGACAGATTCACGTCAAGAAAGAAAACAGAGATACAAGTCGAGATAATAACTTTATTATCGAAACATGTCATGAGCATACATAAGAAACCTTCTTGTTATATGGCTATTCAATGAATCCGCCTTCAGCTTCTATAACTGCTTCAATGCGAAATCGAAACCGTCGACATGCGCGAATCAAATGGTCATGGTTCATATAGGATTTACTCGAACAATGGCTTTCAATTCATCTTTGGTGTTATGGGGGTGTTCATTGACCTCTCTCTCCACAATGCTCCACACGTAGTAGTCCAACAGATTCAGGTCAGGGGAGTTAGGAGGCCAAATCCACAGCAAATGAGCTTCACACAGATTTTTCAGCTTGCTTAAGAACCTTTTCGATCTGGGTAGGCGGTTTTCCCGTGTTTTGTCTGACATAAACTGACCTCTTTGCATTTCTGATTGTTCCTTCCGACACATGGAGATCTTTGGCAAGTGACCTCATGGTTGTTCTGGGATTGTCATCGATGGCCTGCTGCACCTGCTGAATAAATTCAGGTGTTCTGATGATGTCAGAGCATGAGGCATGCTTTTTATGCTTTGCTACTGGTGCAACATTGCCATCTTCGGTCTCCAACTCCTTCTGCACTTTGTGGACGAATGATCTTGCAACCTTTAGAAATCGTGATATCTCTAAATCACTGTGCTCTGTCTTTATTGCCACGATTAATGCATGTCTCTTCATGATTTGTGTTACTTGATGGCCCGCCATTTTGCTTTCCGGAAACGGAAAGGACATACAATTTACTATAGTGCAGAAGTAGCCAAACGAAGGTATGTCCTCAAATACCTTACGCATTCTGTAAATATACGAGGGTTGGTCAAAAAGTAAAAGTAAACATTCTCAGTGGCCAAGATGAAATATCGTCCTTGAATAGGAGCTCACTCTTTTTGTTTAGGAGATTAGGACATTCGTTCTCTTCAAACAACAGTTTCTCTAAATAACGTTGCTTTGATGCAGCTGATAGTCATTTGAAATAGCTGCCGCCCATTAAGAAAAATGAGCTGTTTACTAGCACATAAGCTACAATACATTAACGTGGGCAAATGGCTAGAATGGATGTTAACTTTGTCTTGATGTCATTTTCTGCTGAAATGATTTACGGGATACAAGGGGAAGTGAATAAGTAAGTTACAAATGGATATAGAAATGAAGCAAATACATGTACTTCATTTGAAAGCTACTTTTATTTCTCCACAAAATCTCCTGTACATGAGGCATCTGTCCCATCGTTTCACAAGTCCCTCAAAACCAGTAAGATAAAATTTTTTTGGACTACATCGCTTCGATTAAAGAGGACCGAACAGCTTCATCGTAGGGAAGTGTTTACCTGAAAGATGATATTTAAGAGGTACGAACAAACAGAAGCCACTAGGAGAAAGGTCAGGGCTATATGGAGGATGCTCGAGATCTTTCCACTTGAATTTTCTCAGTATCTCAGTTGTCTTGTTGTTCACAGTTTTCTGGGATTACGAGGGCATCTAGTATCTAGTATCTAGTACAGAGGGTAGATTATCGCAAGCGATAATCTGCGGCACCTACTCCTACGAGGGAGTTTTGCGCCATCCCATTAAATAACGACTGCTACGAGATGATAGTAGCAGCCGGGACCGACGGCTTAACGTGCCCTCCGAAGCACGGGGGGTTTCATGATGGAAGAGGTGCTGGGGATAAACGAGCCAGAGGCTGTACCAACCGCTGGAGAACCAGCTATGGTCAATCGGCAAAATGGGTCAGACCAAAGTCCCCCAACAGCCGCGCCCCAAATAGCTGTCCCGCCAGCGGTGGCCCTCAAGCCCTGGCCGTCACCCAACCAGCAGCTGGCCGCGCCTGAAGTTGCTGAACTCCATCGATTGGCAAGCCAACCGACGAGACAACCAGGCCACGGCCACCCCCTTACGAGGGCATACTGCTTATCATATAGCCCTGACTTTGCTCCGCATGACTTCCATTTGTTCGATCCTCTTAAACATCATCTTTCGGCCGACGATGAAGCCATACAAAGGGAAGTCACGACCTGGTTTGGATGACAGCGCAAAGAATTTATCTTACTGGTTTTGAAAGGCTTGCAAAACGATGGGACAAGTGCCTCAATGTACAGTGAGATTATGCAGAGAAATAAAAGTAGTTTTCAAATCAATGTATTAATTCAAATTGTCAACACCCAAATAGACACTTAACTAATTAAATTTTCCAGTTGAAAAACTATCAGAAACGGAGACACATATGTGTTATGTAGAAAAAGAAAATAAAGGGAGAAAACACAAATCCACAACAAAAGTTTATTACCTCATATGTACATTTCACTGAGTAGGTCAGTTCTTCAGCGAGAATCTTGGATCATTCGATACCTCGAAAGTTGATTTATACAGAGTGAAAACGCGAATTTATATAAAACCAGCAGCGCAAAACAAGAGGTAAAAAAGAAACAAGGAGGGCTTATACAGTTTCTAATCTGGATAAAAGACATTTAAAAGATCCAATCTGGATAAACCAGTTATAGTTACAACTAAGTATAGTCATACAGAAGCGAGGACAAAAGGTTCCAATTACAAGACTAAAACAACAAGATTAAAGAAATAAGATTAAAGCAATTGTTTTAAAAACTCAAAATAAAATATTATCGACCACCAGTAACCACTTTGTTACTGGCACAGGTCCATCGTCATTGTTGAGGAAGTTGTTTGAGGGTTTATTCTGGGCTATCTCCAGTGATTCTAGGAAAGGCAGTAACTTGTGGTCATTGCAGGCGTGAAGGATTTTAAACTTTTCCCTTGCATAGTCATGCCCTTCTCTCAAAATATGGTCTGCGAACACTGAGAATTTTACATGCTTTATACAAGCGATGTGTTCCTTCATCCTAGTTGTGGTTGATCTCCGAGAATTTCCAATATCAAACTTAGGGCACGTACATCATTCATATTTGCAAAATCCATCTCTCTTCTCCATCGGGATTTTATCCTTCATTTTGCAGGTTTTATTCTTCATTTTGCAGCTTTCTTCTCCATCGGGATTTTATCAATCTCGAAATTGGAACCTTTTATCTTCACTTCTGCATGTCTATACTTAGTTGTAACTATAACTGGTTTACCCGGATTGGCTGTTATAAAAGTCTTTTATCCAAATTAGCTATTGTATAAGCCCTTCTCGTTTCTTTTTTTCCTATTGGTTGTTTTGCACCGCCGGTTTTATATACATTTGCGTTTTCACTCTATATATTGAATGATCTTTCTAATAAATTAAGGATATTATTTCTGAAGAAAACTGATGTTACCGATGATGATTTTAATTTATATTTTAAAGTAAACCAGTTTGATAATAAGAAATTAAGGAAACGTCATAAATAGATGAGGGATCGAGTGATCCAAGATTCTGCTAAAGCGAAATGTACATATGAGGTAATAAACTCTTGTTGTGGAATTGTGTTTTCTCCCTTTATTTTCTTTTTCTAGATAATCTGTGTCCACAGTTTCTGACCGTTCAGGTGTTTATGCACTGTATGCGTTCAAAGCAATGTGCTGGCTGCCACTACTCATATTTGCTTCATTTCTATATCGATTAGTAACTTACTTACTGACTTCCCATCATATGTTTGTTGTTTTCAGAATGTCCATATGGACTATGTTGCTTGTTTCGGTGTGAAGAACCTGCCCTCAAAGCTTGTAAATGTACAGGGTGTTTCTAAATTATCTCCCATACTATACATGTTTTTATTACTCAAAAAGTATTACAGATTTTAACGAGATTTTTTTTTATTCACAAAGAAAAACTCAAAAAGTTTCTTAGCATACCTTAATAAATTTCAATGTGCCTCCCCATTTATGGCGTGAAGGATGTCAAAGCGAAACTCGATTTCCTCCCATGTTCAGGCTAGCATTTCGGGGGCGATTTCAGCGACTGTTTCAACTATTCTGTTCTTAAGAGTTTCAATGTCATCAACATTGTTCTTGTAAACTCTGTCTTTCACATATCCCCAGGAGAAAAAAATCCAGGGGGTTCGCATCGGGTGAGCAAGGGGGCCAAGGGATGGCCCGTCCCTTCCAATCCATCATTGTGGAAAGTTCGTATCAAGGCACTTCCTAACTTGCAGGCTCAGTGAGGAGGTGCTCCATCTTGTTGGTAGACTATGTTCTTCCACCTGTGAAATCAGGTAGTTCTCCACTATATATAGGAAGGTTGCAGCGGTAATGGCGTCTTCAGCAAAAAAGAAAGGTCCGATTACTCATCATACATTAAACAGCACCGAACATTAACAGTGATGACTACAGAAACAAAGGGCAGCATAGCGCGCTCGAAGTCAATGGGGCACTGAATGTCTGAAAGGGGCACTGAACGTCTGAAAGGTGCATTGAATGCAGCTAAATTCTTGCTTTATAATTAATAAAAGTACATGACCTACATTTATATTTTTAAGGCATAATGCTAACTTCGGAATCTGTATGCGATTAGGGCACGTTAAGGCTTTCTAATTTCTTCTAGGCTAATCTCTTCCTTACTTTGTGATGCCACGAAAAGACATCTGGTGATACAGTCCTCAACAGTTTTTAAAGTATATTTTTCAACAATTTATGCACTATTTTTGCAGGATGAAACTGCGAATAATGATTGCATTAAGACTTTTAAACTTTATACCTTATACAGTTGATCTGTATTATCCCTCAACATTTTATTAATGCTAATTTAACATGAAAGCTTATTGAGGAATACTTTGACCACAGGAAACCAATAGCACTGCAAAGCCAGGAGTGCTTTTAAGGAAAATTTCATTGGCTGACTTTCATCACGTGATCTCAGAAAAGTTTCCCTTGCGGCTATAGGGAGTTTCCCCTCCGTACCACACACGTACACAAAAGGCTGGACTTGTCTGCGCGCAGGATAAAAAAAAAAGCACAAGGAGTAATGCAATAAACAGCTCGTCACGGCTACCAACTAAACGGATGCAGTTAGTCAATATTTTAAATGAATGTACGTAGCAGTTTAATTAAAATGTTTAGGCTTTAAATCACTTACGCCACAATGATAAGCTCCAATGAATATTTAAGCCGCACATTGTTGGCATTTATTGGCGGAGTGGCGGGGTCGAGGGGCAGCGTGGTGGGGCAAGGGGCAGCGTGGCGGGGCAAGGGGCAGCGTGGCGGGGCAAGGGGCAGCGTGGCGGGGCAAGGGGCAGCGTGGCGGGGCAAGGGGCAGCGTGGCAGGGCAAGGGGCGGCATCACTGATTAATCTTTGGGCTGTCGCGTATATACTCCTTTAGAACTTGGAGGTTTTGTGAACCCCAAATATGGCAATTGTGTTGGTTTACTGCTCCAGAAGTATGGAATGTTGCCTCATCAGGAAACAAAATGTCCTCAAGGGAGGTGGGAACATTGCCGATTTTTTGGAGCATATCCTCAGCAAACTTCTTGCGCTTCGGTCGGTCATCTGGCTTCAGTTCATGCATCATCTGGATTTTGTAGGGTGTAAGACGAAGGCGGTGCTTCGCTATTTGATGTCAGTTGACGAGCCGCTTGGCCAAGTGATTTACGGAGACTACGATCGAACGCCTCCCTGACCTTTTCTAGTCTTTGTGATGTCACTGAAGGTCTACTAGCATCCTTTTTGTGAACAGGCTGCCTGTGCTTAAAACTTTTTCATGCCACAGCTTAATTGACTTATGATTTGGAGGATCCTTTTTGAACTGTGTTTAGAACAGTTTAGATCCTTTTTAAACTGTGTTTAAAGTGACTTTAAACTGAACTGTTTAAATTCTGCAAGCCATGACATGCATTGAGCCTTTTCTTGAGCACTCGCCATTGTTTACTGCGTCTTGCGAAAAATGGAACAATGCACCAACAATGGTACCACGTGCCAACCGCATGTTTCGTTATCAACTCACGCGAGGCTAAGAAACTTTTTGAGTTTTTCTTTGTGATTATAAAAAAATCACGTTAAAATCTGTAATAGTTTTCGAATAATAAACATGTATAATATGGGAGATAATTTAGAAACACCCTGTATTTTTTGATAGATTCTGTATAATAAAGCTTTAAATAATTGCATTAATTGTTTTTTAATGCTCACATTAATTAAGCTTACATTTTTTTGATATAATATGAAAAAAGTTGTCTCAATTGGTTGAAATTAAACAAAATCTATTGAAAACTGAAATCTTTATCATAAGATCATGTCATCCATTCAGATCATATTGTCCTAATCTCAGATTCCATTATCACTACAATGATCCTGCTGATGAAGGTCATTTCTAAGTTATATCCAAGATCAGCTTCCTAACAATTTTTTTTTTCTCGTTTGCATTGCAGATAATACGGAGAGAAAAAAAAAACTTTGAAGAGGAAATAAATCATATTTGTTAAGTTTTAGACCATTTCTTTCGTTATGAATGATTTCTAGTTTTACCTGGCCAGCTGTTGATAAGCACCTGTTCGACGTCTGCTCTCCGCTTGGCCTCGACAACTTCATCGACGGGCAAGTCGTAGAGGAACGCGCACTCAACCCCGCGGAAGCCGGCTTCTTTAGCGGCGTCGTAGCGCTGAAGGAGTTTCGAGTGCTCCTTAAACATGAAGCCCAAGTTGGCACACAACTTAAACGGCATCGTAGCCAAAGTGTGAACGCTTTGCTCAAGAAAATGCGATCACGGACTCGATTGTACAGTCAATAGATTCTCAAATATTAACTGTACCTAACCTGTTAAGATAAGCGGATAATTAATGATGCGATGCTTTTTTTTTCGCTCAAAGTTTAAGATTAGTTAGGATTATGGGAGAAGAGAAACTTGAATGGTGGCCTCATCTATTGACGAAACTTTAAATGGCTTTGGCTGGTATCAATATTTGTAAACTGATACCAAATATTATTTCAAAGTTTTCTATATTTGATGGGTTACACTGAAATGATATTAACAACAGCTATTTGAATAAGCAATGAAATGGATGTATGAAGAATAGGTATGCGAGTAGGCAAGAGAAGAAAATGTTTGCTTGAAAGTTATACGTCTCAAAAAATTTTTTTATTAAAATTAATTAAAATAAGTTCACATTAATTAAAGCTTAACATTGTATACGTAATTTTTTAAGTTTAAAGTTACTACTAATAATAATCCTATAGATAAGAAATCATTAAAAAAAATACAGAAAAATTATATTTCTAAATATTGATTTAATATGTGCGCATTCGGGATTCATTAAGTTTTAAAGTTAAAATTTGTTAAACATTATTAATTTTGATTTGCAACAATATCTAATAATTGAAACTGAAAGGTTAGGTTAGGTTAGGACACGCCCAGTTCATCTTTCGTTGAACAGATTTTTAATAGAAGCAAGAATGAATGAAGTGGGTCGCTAAAGTGAAGTTTTATATTTTACTCTTCCATAAGGAAACCTTGTATTGTACAAGGGTTGAAAAAAATTTGAGACTATCTCAATTCAGAAAATCAGCAAATTAAATTGAAAAATGTTTGATAAATTATAGTGATACACATGTTTATTGTCGTATTCAACTTCATCATAGTCAGTTCACATTGTTATTACCACCAGCTAATATCCCGAATAACCGCCTTTAGCGACACGAACAGCAGCTAGACGGCGTGGGAGTGAGTCAATAAGATTCTGGTAGGGTTCAAGTGGTAGCTGTTGCCATCCGAGAGCTGCTGAACGGTACGCGGTGGTTGTTCCATAGTACGCACATTTGGCACTTTATGGCAAATTCACGCACGATTAAGATATTTGGACTAAGTATAGGTCACATAATTTGCAAAAAAACAATTCCTCCTTTTTTTCATCTTTTATCCATTTGCGGTCCTACGGTCCTCCCTAAAAATATGCGATTTCTCGCAGTTTTTCCAGTATTTTGCGAGTAAAAGTGGGTCTAGACTAATGAAATTTGGTACGATGATGGCAATTAACGCGATCAACTGCCTGCTTAGTGTTTATTTTGATTTTCTGGATCCACTTTTCCGAATTTTTACCAGATTTTTTTTGGTTTTCATAACATAAAAACTGGCAATGTCGCATCCAAAAAACTGTCATAGATACGATTTCATAAAAAAGATGATATAGAACTTCATTTTTCGTCTCTCGATTAAAGAAAATAGAATTATATTTGTATCGTGCTTTTATATAGAATTACGAGGGAAGATCAAAAAGTAAGTTGCACTTCCACAGTATGGCCATTTATTACACCACCTATACAAAAGCAACACGGCTATAGCAGCATACAATGTAGGTTCACTTTTCCACATAGTCCCCACTAAACATTTATCCAAACGATCAACCAACTTTTCAATTCTGGATGCATAGAAATCTCCTCCAGCGTTTTGTAATCACACGGTGACAGCCGCTTTCACCTCCTCATCGTTTCGAAATCGTTGTCCACCGAGTTCCGTTTTGAGCTTACCGAAAAGATGAAAGTCGCATGGCGCTAAGTCGGGACTGTATGGAGGATGTTGCCAAACCTCCCACTTGAATCGCTGCAGCAGTTCGCACGTTTGGCGGGCCTTGTGAGGTGTTGCGTTATCGTGCAACAAAATCACACCGGCGCTCAATTTCCATATACAGCAGTGATTTCACGATGAATGTCCGTGAATTCACCCGTTTGGCCCATAGAAATCGGATTGCTGCTCGCACCTCAAGTTTGGAGTGGACATCCAGTTGACGCGCCATTGCTTTTAGCCCGTTAGTCACACAAAACACGACGGGAAACCACAGCAATCGTCCTATCCGACGTCTGCGCAGTTAATGTCCCTCTCTCTGCTTTGCCCAAGATTGCGATACACAGCGCGCTCCTGCGGCGAGTTAGTGCAACTTACTTTTTGATCTCCCCTAGTTCATAGAAGCTAGCTGGAATCCGAAAAGACGAAATATGTATTCTACATTCGCCAAGTACTATATGCTGGCAGAGTTTGGTCAAAATCAATGTGGTAATGGTTCGGGCATTCTCCTTGTAAGAGGCTTACTATAACTGATGATCACTTTGTGATCGAAATGTACAATTTTTTGTGGTCAAGTGTATTTTGTGTCTCCTGGTTCTTGGCATTGTAGATAACCACGATCCCAGAGATTTATTTCTAATTATTTATTATCTTCCTATTTCTCAACATAATCCCCAATTGTTGTTAATGCTTTTTTGTCCTATTGGTGTTATTATCCTTCCATACCTACTCAATAAAAACTGAGCTTTGCTGGATGAGCAAGTTTTGCACTTCACTTTCAGAAGAGATGAGACAGGGTTTACTTTGCAACAAAATAGGTTTAATATCGAGACGCGTTTCAATCTTAGATCATCTTCATTCTGAATATAGTGGCGACTTGCTGGTCTTTTTATATTATAGAGATCTCCCCCTGCCTAGTGCTCATTGGATGATCTTGAATGAGAATGTCCAATTACGCACCGAGAAGGGGTTAACGCCTGAAGAAGCCAGGAGTGGCAGCAAGGGCAATTATTGTAATATTAAGTTCTTATATTCGAAATCCACTATAAGCAGGGTTGATTAAGTGGACAAACAATGATTAATTGCGGGTTAATTACTTTTAATCACTTTTTGTCCACTTAATCAACTTTGCTTATAGTGGACTTCAGATATTAAGAACTTAATATTACCATAATTGCCCTTACTGCCACTCCAGGTTTCTTCAGGCGTTAACCCCCTTCCCGGTGCGTAATTGGACACTCTCAATCAAGTTCATCCAATGAGCACTAGGCAGAGGGAGATCTTTATAATATGAAAAGGCCAGCAAGTCGCCACTGCATTCAGACTGAAGATGATCTAAGATCGAAATGCGTCTCGGTATTAAACCTATTTTTTTGCAAAGTAAGCTTAGACCAAGGTCAGTAAAGGCTTACTTTACTGACCTTGGCTTAGACTCTGTCTCATCTCTGTTAGTTACATGTATATGCAACATGTAACCAACATGCCCATATGACTTCACTTTCAACCTCTTTGTTATTTGCAAAACGTTGGCTGCTCAGATGGGTTTTCGGCGGACCAAAGAGATAGAAAAGTGCAAAACTAGCTCAGCCAGCAAAGCCCAGTTTTCTATTGACAAAAAAAGCGGGGATCGTGTTGAGAAATAAGATAACTTGCAAATCTAGCTGCGTTTCACATTCCATCCCACTTGGTATATTTTAAATCACCATTTGTGGCTTTCTGACTTTCCCTCCAAGTTACTACATGCATTGCAATTCCAGAAATATGCATATCTAATTACAATAGTTGATTATGTAAAATTACCTCTTAATTACTTATCATTGCAAATAAATAATGAGATTAATCTAATCAATTAAGTATCTTCAGCCCTAACGAAGAAAATTAAAATGATTCAATTAATCAATAAAAGTTACATGAAGAGCAAGTCATTATCAAGAATAATATTTATAAGATAACAGATCATTCACACTATGAATTTCGTAATATGTTCTAAAAAGTTAACTATCTTCTCTAGATAACAAAAGAGCACGAAACATTTGACTTTATTAATAAGAAGCGATAGAAAAGTTCATAATATAAAAAATAAAAAGTGATAAATAAATGTATTTATCTAAAAAAAACACTATATTGTATTTTTTTTAATCAGTAGCCTACACAAAACGCATATTTATTATAGAAAATTTGATTCTAAATTCAATAAAAAAACTATTAAAAATCTAAAAGAACTCCATAATGCTTTATGTTTATAGCATTTGCCCAAACTCTCGGAGCCACTTCAAACCTTCTTCTGTTCCACCTGGAAGAGAACGTTGAAATTAACAAGACATTAAAATGAAATTAACGAGTTCTTTAATTAAATAAATAAAAAAAAATAAAATAACTTTTACGTTTCGGATAATATTCGCATCCAATGTAGTTTGAATAACCGAGTTCTTCGAACAACTTAAATAAATATGGAAAGTTGATTTCGCCTAAAGTGTTGGGCTCATGGCGATCGGGTACTTGAGCAATTTGCACGTGACCTATAAATTAATAAATAAAATATAATAATAAATTTCATAAAAAACCCAAATTCCATAATAGGTAACTTATAAGAGAATACAAGAGGCACTCTAAGTTTTAAGCCAGGAACGCTGCACACTTTCACCTAATTTGTTTTACTTTCTCCAAATATTAGATTTTGACCGTGCTACGTTGCATTCTTTTCATATGGCACAGTTTCGCCGGAATGACAATCGGATAACCTATTCACGGATTGAGGCAAACGTGGGCATCGGATCATCAGCGATTAAAACAATCTTGCATAAACACATGGAACCCGAGAAATGATCGAAAGGTTCAACAACGGGGCATCAAAACATGTCAACGATATCTGCACAATATGGCTCTATCATTACAACCCGAAACTTGGGAACAATCCAAACAGTGGGTCCCCAAATGGCTTGAAATGCAAACGTTCTCGGAGTGCTGTGAAGTTGATGGTGGCAACTCTTCTGTTCCATTGGCCATGTGTGACCTATTGTGCTTGTAAACAAAAAGACGGTTACAGCAGAGTGATATGTTGCATCCTACGTGTCAAAAAGTCCTAGAAAAATGGAAGAAGAAGCATCCAAAGGCCAGAATAAGAGGTTTATTGAGGCATCTTAAAGGCACATGCCGTTAAGACAACCGAGTTTTTCTATGAAAATCGGGTCAACATGTTGACACTCTCCAGACTTGGCACCTTGCTACAATCAAGAGGTAGCTCAGGGGTCCATTTTGACAATGACGATGACGTTTTACTAGCTTACAATGATTACATTTTGGAGGTCACTGCTCAGGACTAGAAAATACATGTCCGATTGATTCAGGAGGATGAAACTTTGTATAGAAACATTGTACCAGTGCTAAAAGAATGGTCTTCGTAAGATGCGTGCAGCGTTCCTGGCTAAAAAAACAACTTTTAAAGTACCCTTCATACATGTACTCACCAACAATTGGCATAACTCTTCGGATTTTATTGGTTAAATTTCCTGCCAAAATTTGAAGGTGATAAACATCCTAAAAATTGTTAAAAAAATTGATAACTATACAGCAATTCACGCTTCTATGGCTTAAGAATATTATTTACACAAATGGAATAAGAAAGTGTTATAACATGAAGCTGTGCTCGAACATTCACCAAAGTTTATGCTGATGTTTGTCAACTGGTAAGGAGAAAGTGATCCACTTATTCGGAAATGATATATCCATGATAAATACTGCAATTTTTGGATTATAATGCGCGCATTATACAATAAAAAAAAGTTTAAAAAAACCTCGTCACTGCGCATTAGACAAAAGTGCGCATAATATTCCGATTTTGATGTGTAAATTCTAAGCTCTACGTGAAAATTTCTTTATTCTAAAAAAATTCGCAGTTCTTAATTCAAAATTCAATACACGTTAACATGAGTCAACATATCAAGTGCAATGGGATGCTAAGCTTTAAGCCAATGGGCACTGAAAGCAACCAAGCATTATGTAAACTGAAACAGTGAAAGGAATTCGCGTTGTCCACTGTGCAACTAAGATGATACTGAGAAAGATGAGGAAGATGAACAAGGGTAATCAGACCTTACAATGAATTGCCTGCTGATATTTTGGAACTCTTCTGTTCTAAAAGTGACCATTCTGATTATGAAGGACTTAAATAATTAATTTTTATTTTTATGATGTTCATTTTTTACAATAAACTGGGTGCACATAATACACGGGAAGGCTTTCCAAAACCCCAATAAAAAACTAGATGCGTATTAAACACAGGTGCGCATTATAATCCAAAAATAAGGGTAAACAAGACGTCTGAGCTTCAATATACTAGCGTGCATGTCTTTGAATATCTTCTTGTGTATGTCCAGAAACCTCTTATGTTCGTTTCAAAAAAAAGTCAGAAGGGATTACATCGTAGGTTGCATGTAGTTCAAAATTGTGAAAAGGGTGGTGGAGAGAAAGTATCAAGAGAACAGGGCTGCAAGAAGACTAGACGGATTACAGCAAGGAAAGACATCAAATTATACGAATAGCTGTAACGAATAGACAAATATCAACTGTTACAGTGAGAATCTTGATACAAATCATTGAGAAACATATCATTGACATTTGAATGGCATTATGGTGGGGGAAGCTATTAAATGAGACAAGTGGGCTGATTTAGTTATCCGTATGCGAAAAGAGTGGTAAAGCTTGTGTCATGAACATAATATCGTATGCTTACTACACCAGATAGTTCTTGAGGGAAACGTGAATCATAGACTGGCTGTTCTCTTCAAGCACAGCCTCCATAAAACAAGTTCAGGATGCCATGAGTAGGCTTTTCAATCATAGAAATCTTCAAGAACTGACACTTGAGATGTTCTCGATGCATGGAGAAGAAAGATCTATCAAGAGAACGTTCACAATTCTGGGTTCAATATCATCAAGAATACTTACTAGTTGACTCACATCACATTAAAGTTTGATAAACGCACAAACACCGATTCTTCGTGTAACGTTTCCATTTCCAGTAATGATATTGAATGTAAGTACTTACCAGAAGAAGCCTGAGATGAGGACTGTTGATGTTTTCTATTATATTTATAGCTTCAAAGAAATAAAGTTTTGCACTATTTGCACAGTAAGGAATTTCTGTTGTAGATAAACCCAATTGTTAAGTCTTACCTTCATCAAAATTGCTCAGGTAATATCTAGGAACTGACGTCGTGTTCATGGGTTGGATTAATCCGATCATTCTTTCCTATTGTAGCAATAGTACAAAGAGCTAAAGAATTTCTACTTTGGATTAAATTTATGAAGAAAACTGATTATGTTTTATTTTGAAACATATTCTTCATATGAGTTTCGCTATAAAAACTTTATGGTGTGTTAGAGTAAGTTACAGAGGACATAAGAAGGGAAAAGAGGACAATAAAGTAAGTTTAAAGTTAAAAACGAACATATAGTTAAACCTGTCTTTTTACATGGCCCTACTATCAATATTCGGACACTTGTATTTATTCAATAAAAATTTTTTACGGTCATTTCGGCTCGCGCTAAAGCCTTTGGACTTCAGTCTTCGTAGAATTTTTCTGCACTATCTTCCGCCATTCGGCCTTTAGCGCTACTGCCAGTTCACACCCTTTTCTGTAGGTGCTCTTCATGTTAACATATCCAAGTGACAATGCATTTCGATCAAAGACGTTCGAAAGATTCACATCAGGTTGCTTGGTTGGTCAAACCAATTTCATCCTAAACATTCAGGTTTTGACACCATTGTGACCAAGCAATATGGCGCAGATAAGTACAGGCAAGACCGGTCCACGGAAAAGAAGGGCCTGGAAACATGTGTAAACTTTCTTTAAAATACTGCGATAAAAATTTACCAGGCGCAGAAACGTGATTTCCCCCTAGGTAATCTGAAGGAAATGTTCCTTAGGCATTCGTTATATCCAGCAACAACCATCAGGTAACTCTGTTTACATTACTCTGTACTAGACAATAAGCACTTCGTCCATCATGTCAATCAGCTTTACTTTGTTCTAAGGTAAAAGAACATGGTAATCAGAAGGAAATCTTTTACATTTGTAGATAGTCGCTAATGGTTAACTAGAAATCCTCCGAGTGGCAAAACGCTTATTCAAGTAATATCTGATTTTCATTCTGCTGAACACGGCTTCCACTGGACATCACGCGTTCCCACTGGAATCAGCCGAGCATGGGTTTCAATTATAGAAAATTCTGTGATGTTTCGGATGTACAGAGGAGGGTATCCGGATATTAATAATGGATGAATACAAGTTATCCGCTCAAATTTTATTTTAAATTTTACTTCTTTGAGTTTCTGTGCAGCGACGCTCATGTTGTCCTGAAAAGTCGTTCCCACGGCTTCATCGGTAATGAAGGAAGACAATCGACCAGAATAAATATGAATTCTATGAAGAAGATTAAGAATTATTTATCTTTAGTGAGACCTTATAAAGAGAAATAATAAAATTTAATTAAATTAACTTGCTGACCGCTTGCAATTCAATGCCTTAGCATAAGTGATGGCTTGATCGAGAGATGTAATAAACTCTTGCTCGTGACAAGGAAGCGCAGCCAACCCAAGATCCTGTTTCGACTCATCACCTGTAACAAATTACAAACTATCTTACATTCAGAAAAACACATACGATGTTCAATGAAGTAAATCTTAATTTCTTCACCTGCTGGAGTATTGAGGAGAACGTGTTCGATGCCAGCTTTTTCCCTAGCTGCTGCCAGCTCCTCGGCCGTGTAGTCATAGGGCAAGCCGCACTCGACCGATTGGAAACCAGCTTTCTTGGCCGCTAAATACCGGTCAGGCAATCGATCGTGTTCTCGGAACATGTATGAAATGTTGGCCGAAAATTTCAACGGCGCCATTATTAAGTAGATCTGGAAATGTGAGAGCTTATGAATTAGAAATCTGTTTAGAATTTTATTTGACATCCTTTGGCCCGAATTACAGCATATACTGTAATTTTTGGATTATAATGCGCACCTAGTTTTTTTTTGTGGGTTTTGGAAAAACTTTCCCGTGTATAATGCGCATCCGTGTATTATGCGCACCCAAGTTATTGTAAAAAATAATGAATATCATATTACAAAAAAATATGAACGTCCTATTCACACTGGCTTAAAGCTTAGCATTCCTTACAAGAGTTTTGCACTTGGTATGATAACATATATGACTCGCGATAACATATATTGAATTTTGAATTAAGAACTGCGTATTTTTTATAATAAAGAAATTTGCATGTAGAGCTTGTAATTTTCACATCAAAATCGGAATATTATGCGCAGTTTTGTATAATGCGCAGTGACGATTTTTTTAACTTTTTTATTGTGCACGCAGTATAATCCGAAAATTATGGACACCAGGATGGATTTTGTAAACGAATCATTAAAACTTTGTTGGACGTCCCCTCATTTCAATAAATCAACGAGTCTCTTTGGCATGGAATTCACAAGAGATTCAAGTTTTTGTGGAGTTATTTGGTCCCACACGGTCTGTTTAGCTTTTTTCAGATGCTATTATACTGTTTTCCATGAGCATAAACCATTCGAACCAGATGACCCCACAAATTTTCAATCGGGTCAAGGTCGGGACTGCAGGCGGGCTAATTCATTGGTGTGATTTTAACCATTTCAAAGTTGATGCTGCTTTGTGTATTGGCGCATCATCCTGCTGAAAAATAAATTCCTGATCATTTAATTGATCTCGAAGAAGAAAAAGAAAGTTGCCCAAGATGTCCTGGTAGTCAGTTGCCTTCGATCGTGGAGAAACCAATACCACTTGGGACTTCTCTCGTTTGGTGAAAGCAACCGATCCTCTGCCCTGTACAAACCGTTAAAGATATGCTGGTTCTTGACGCAAATCATACCATTAGTACTGAACACCGTCTGGGCCGTCCAAAATAAAAAATTTTTCATAGCTAGAAGTGAAATGGCTCTGATGATTTGATCACGAAAGGGTATAACGTGAATTCCTGTTTATTTCCAGGGTAAAACGTGAATTTCAAATCCAACATAAATTCAACGGTCGAGTTAGATGTATGGCTGGAGGATTTGTCTTGATGAGCCAAACTTAGCTTTTGTCCTCTCCTTACAATGCGGGGATTGGACTGAGAACATGCTGCTGATAGTAAAGGGAGTTAACCTTAGACATCCTGTCCACTCTTCTGATTGTGAGCATGCCGTTGTACGAGTATGCCGCAATCACCATAGATCCTTTTGAAAAACTTTCCTTACATTCCTTGGACCACTTTTGATGTGACTTTTCACCATGTGGATGGTAGAAAATCGCGCGGGGTTTATTGCATTCATTGAGACAGACGCAGTCTTCATCCAAAGTGACAATGTGTTCCATCGCTCTGCTGTGAGGTAACCCTCATAGAGCTTCTGACAGTTCCCCTTCCTTTCTGCGATATGTCGTGGCAGCAGCTTATGAACATGACTCTTGTGAGACTTTTTCAGTTGCAAATTTTTGTTTGTTATTTTATTTATGGTAGCCTATGAAGTTCTTAAATGTTTGCGATCCCTCTTGGGTTGCTGGATTTTCACACTCGACAAACTCCTTGAACTTTTGAATATTCTGGCCAGATGGAATTAACCCTTCCCAGGATTTTCCTTTTGCATTCAGTACTGCCGACATGCCTTTTCTTTTAAACAAAGAAATTTCGTGTTTTATATAAGCTAATTATAGCAGAATAGCTGCAATTAGCGTCGGAAAGGGTAGCAATGTACCTTTCCCAGTAAGGTCCGATTTTCGGAGACATTTTTTCGTGACACTGCTTTCAAATGAAACAACAACGTGGATGTAATAACAGAAACACGTCATTTCTGTCACGCGTACGTGCACGTGACCCGTAGCATTCACGCAATAAATCGTTACCAATCATCATAATCAACCTTCTGTACTTTTCGACAAACTCATAATAAAGATTGAGACATTTGTCATACGACTGCTCTAATATTTACTTCATAGGATTTCCCGCCAGCATATTGAGATAAGTCTCCACGGCGTCTTGAAGTTCTTCGTTAGTAAAATTGAAATTTCTTAAGAATCTGTTGGGTTACCACACAAATATGCATTCGTGTGTAATCATGAATCAAAACAATTTCAGAAGGCAGCATGCCTCTTACCAACGAAGAGCTTCAGGATCCCGTGGAGACCTACCTCAACATGCTGGCGGGAAATCCAATGAAGAGGGTATTGGAAAACTCGTCCATCGGTATGATAAACGTCTCACTTTTTACGGTGACCCTTATATCGAAAAGTAACTTTGATTATACGTTACTCATGGTTATAAAATCGTTTGGTTTTTCACACTTGTCTTTATATTATGCCCTATCGAAGGTTGAAAAAAAAATAGCCCTCGTAATTCAAGATATCGCCGATGACAATAGCAAAAAACAATTTTTAAAATTTATAAATCTTTTCACTTCTCTAATTAAACGATGGTGAGAGCAGCTTATAAGCAAACCCTTCCCAAAATGCCAACTGCCCTTTCGATCCATCGCTATATCTCGCTTCCTCTCTCACTCCCTTCTTCCGAACCAGAGACTTCCCCGATTCCACGATCAGTGATTCCCACGTGAATTTTTCTTACAATCTTCTTGCTATTTGCAGAAAATTAAGATGCGGGGGGGGGAGGGGTTCTTATCTTGTACAGAGAGTAGATTATCACAGAATGATAATCTGCGGCACTTACTCCTTCGAGGGAGTTTTGCGTCATCCCAGTAACTATAATGACTGCTACGAGATGACAGTAGCAGCCGGGACCGATGGCTTAACGTGCCCTCCGAAGCACAGGGGGTTCATAGTGGAAGACTAAAGTCCACTAAACAGCTGTCCCCCAAACAGCTGTCCCACCCAGCAGTGGTCCTCAAGCCACTGGCTTCACCCAGCCAGCAGCTGGCCGCGCCTGAAGTTGCTTAACTCCATC
>JAHWFO010057711.1:850086-876668 GCA_023313115.1 Rhysida immarginata | reverse complement strand
TATCAAAAAAATTAATAAAATATATTACAAGATAATTGAGCAGTATAAAATGAATTATTTTAAAGCATAAATTTGTAAATTAAAAGACTGCGCAATATTTAAACATGCAGAGAATCGACTTTTTGCAACTTCTTTACTTTTAATAACTAAAAGATCAGTAACGAAATAAATAACTTACAATTAAAACAGAAATTATAAAATGTTTACTTATTCTTTCTCTTCTATGAAATAAATGTGATTAGCTTTTCAAAAAAAATCAAACTGCGTTGGTTCTATTGATGGCGAAGTTGATTTGATGAAATGGAGAGAGACGTCGCCGGTTGCTGTTTCCTGCAGCGATTTTGCTTTAGACGGCAGAAGATCCGTCGTAAAATACTCGAAACCAGTTAAGGTCGAATATTACTGCTTGAGAAAATGACAGGGTCGTTGTGGCATTAAAAAACTTCAATAGTAAACCTTTCTCCCCGCAACTAAAACCCGCATTCGTGCGTCACAGCTATCAAAACGTCCATGGAATTTTAAGGTGACGAGTGCAAATCCCGTTAATGTCTTCTTGTCATCATATACATTTGTTCTTCTTGTAAAATTTCCCTTCTCCATTCCATTCAAGGTTATATTAGGGTTTTTAAGGCTTTAAAATTTCTCAAAGAGTTATAAGGAATATTAATGCATAATGCATTACAACCAAAGCTCACGCTGCCTATGCCGCATCTTCACTTTACCGTCAGCTCTCTGCGACTGAAAACTACATCTGACTACCGCATCATCAGATGCAGACGAGTCAGTATGCAAATTATTTCTCGACTACTACAGCCATGTGACATTATTTTAAAGCGTAGTTCTTCTTAAGCTGATGCTGATCAATTCTGCAAATGCTGTCTGCACAAGAGATACGCAATATTTTATTGCATGAATTCAAACATGGCCATAATGCTGCTGAAGGAGCTCGAAATGTCATCAAAGAATGGGAGAATCAATGTAAAACGCGCAGATGGTTTCAAAAATTCGGAATCAATGAAGCTCAAAATAGACCATTCGGAAGTCACTTGAAGCAAATTGGAAAGGTGAAAAAGATCGATAAGTGGGTGCCCAAGTTGCCCAAGGCTTTGGTGGTCTGCAACCGGACTCATTCATCACAGCTTTCTGAATCAGGGTGAAGCCATTGCTGCCCGGTCATACATTCAACAAATCGATGACATGCACCATAAACTTCAACAACAACCTTAAAGGTCAATCGGGAAGGTCCCATCTTGCTTCACGACAACGCTCGGCCGCACATCTCAATGATCACCAGACAGCAGTTAAATGATCTTGGCTACGAAACTCAGGTTATCACCCAGCATACCAACCTGATTTTTCGCCAACTGACTACCACTTTTTCAAACACCTCGACAATTTCCTGCGTGGAAGATGAATTCTACGCCACCGGAATAAATATGCTTGTGTCTCGTTAGCAAAACTGTGTTGATTCTGCTAGATATTACTTCGATTAATAACGATGCTTATTTGATGTTATTTGCATTTTAAAGAAGTCACTACACATCGGCTATTAATTTTGCACAAATCTTATACTTTGCAGAGCCTGCTTTCAGACATCAGGCAAGACGCAGTGTCTAGTTCAATAGGATATGAAGCTTGCGTCGCTGACATTGGCCAAATCTCCAGTATTGAATCTGGGTGAGCTGCTGCTGCTCTCCAACCGTTCCTTTTTGTACGATCTGATCATCAATGGCATTTGGGCAACCCTGCTTCACTGTTTACGGTCTTTGGTATACTCGTGGTATATTGGTTATCTTCGAATACCGTAGGTCACCATACAAAAAAAAAGTGATGGTTATTGTGTCAGAGACAGGCCGATCCGGATACTTATGTTTTTTTCCTGTGTTTTACCTTTGTTTTGGGTCTAATGTTTTTTTCTGTGTTTGTTCAATGTTTTGTCCGATATGAAGTACCAAACACGATAAAGGAAAGCCTGCCAATAGCTTGCTGTACTATTGTTGCAATGATGCGAAATTTTGAATGTGCAGTTCCTCGTTTTGCCACCTGGAAGCGCTGATATTGATCTCTAAACTTTACTGTGGATTAAGGTTATTTTTCCGGCCCACGAGAAACAACCTTAACTTGATACAGTCGAACTTCCTTATAACAAAATCATTGGGTACTTTCCAAAAGATTTTTATGTGAGAAAATTTGTTACACAGAACCATGTTTATTACTCAAGATTTTACATGATTATCTTGATTGGGACCAAAGTAAAAATTCGTTATATAGAAAAAATCATTTTATAGGTGTTTGTTATAGAAAGCTTCGACTGTATTGCAAAATAAAACTCAAAAGTAATTTTCTATAAAATAAATCTACCAAGACCACCTTTGACTTCGTGCAGGTAATTTAATCTAAATTTATAAAAGAGGAATCCACTCAGTCACTGACTGACTGACTCATCATCGCACAGCAAAATCTATTGGGGCCACCAA
Organism: Rhysida immarginata; assembly: GCA_023313115.1. Classification (NCBI taxonomy): domain Eukaryota; kingdom Metazoa; phylum Arthropoda; class Chilopoda; order Scolopendromorpha; family Scolopendridae; genus Rhysida; species Rhysida immarginata. The sequence continues at coordinate 874,191 of JAHWFO010057711.1, read as the reverse complement.
CTCGAAACTCGGTGGAGTCATTGGACGGATAGCGTAGGGGCGTGCTAAGACAGGGTTTGGTGTTTTGAAATTCGCCCCCCCCCCCCCCCCAGGTTGTTGCACAAATTATTGCTTTAATAGGAATGTGTGATTAACTCACAGTGCGAACATAGCATTAATGTAGTCCTTCCTGAAAGAATAACTCAAAGCGACTGTATACATTTAATTAAATTAGCCAAATGTTAATAATGATATAAATAATTTTTGTAATTTCAAAGAAGAAATTCGTTCGTTCTTTTTTAACTAAAAGCGATGCTGCAAGTTAACTCTGCCCATTGTTGCAGTTTGTATCACCATTTGAAGCATTATTGGGCAGGGATACTTTTATTATTGTAGGCTATTTGGAAATACAGAAAGCAACAAGTGGAATGGATAAACTATTGTGATAATAGGTTTCTGTGATCAATAATCGGAGTGCATACTCGCACGCAGTGTGATTCCTCTTAACAATAGCGAATGATGACGGGATGCAGAACAATAAAAGATTGTTGTCGACATTCAGAAGTTTAACTTTCTGAAATGAATGTAACGACGTCCAAAACCCAATATTATTAAATTAAATAAGGCCTGCCTACAAGGTGGAATGGCCCCCTATTCAAGAATTATCGAGCTTAATCGGCTAATTTAAATTTAGGAGTATATTGACATGCATATGTTCAATACATTAGCAGGTAAATGTAATCATTATATTAGCATGGTTAATCGAATATTCTTATTTTAAACGTTTCACACTTCGTGTCAATTAACCATATACAAATCTGCTGAACATAAATACGAGTAAGAAAAAGGTGAATTGGCTACGGTTTCTTGGTAATATGAACTTGACTGCTGGTCCATTTCTTATCCATGGATTTTACCAAGTTTTTTTTACAAGGCCGAACTTGATGTGTAAAGGAGGAATGATGATTTTGTGTGTTCTGCCAATGGTGGGTGTTGTACATTCGTTTCTCCAGGATCGTAGCTTACCATAGGCATCTTCTACTTCACTATTTAGTTTGGTTTTGATTGGCCTACTGGGGTCGGAATTACTGGGGTGGAAGTTAAAGGGGACCAAGTGATCTACATGGTATTTGAACTCTAGTGCTTCCGCTACTTTTCTATATCGTCCTCGGGGGGACTAGTTTCTTGTTCATCAGAGATTAATTTTGTTAAGCTAAATCATAAGAGGATGCGGATGCGCACTATCATTTTAGACCTCCACGAGAGTACGAAAATTCATCATTGCTGCCTTAGGAAACATGTTCTTTTCAGATACACACAGTAATCAATGAATTAGAAACACTGTGAAACATGTGTAAATTTAATTTGCTACTTTTCAAACCCGCTTATCCGTTAGGGTTGCGGGGGCAGCAGCCCTATGGAAGATCTCCAGCGCTCGCGATCTTCTGCCTAACCTAACCTAACCTACCCAAGCGATTCGAACCCAGATTCGCCATGTAGTCTAGCCACCTGGTTCTAGGCCGGTCTCGTACCCACCGGTTTGGAAAATAGCAACTGCCTAGACTAGTTTGCGGCATCCTTATCATGTGGCCATACCAATGCACTGAGATCTCTCAACGCGGAGAAGTAGCAGCTCAACACCTAAAGTCTTCCTTATTGTACTGCTGTATAGTATCTAGTAAGGCAATGCGTGCCACACCTCACATGAATCTCATTTCGGCTGCTTGCACCCGCGAACCCACTCTTTCGAACATTAAACAAAACTCATGACCATAGGTGAGAATGGGAACAAAGATTTTAAGACACTCAAGATCAAGTGGGCTGGCCAGGTTGGCTGAGGTTTCTAAAACACTTGAATTAAAGTGAAGCACACTTAATGGGAAGGCTCATTAAGTGACTGACCTTGAGTAACTCTTTCTCGCCCATTTTCTCAAAATCTTTCAAGGGGAAGAGTGTGATTAAAAAAACTGTTTTTATACTAATGTGGTATTGCTCTACAGGGTAGCAATTAGAAATTTTTCTTTATCTTTAATAGTTTTCGAGTTAGTAAATGGATGACCTCAAATTTGGGGGTCAAAGTCAAATTTGAGTGCAGCAATGAATTCCTCACCCCCTTATTACCTATAAACCACACTCATCAGATCTCGCCTACCTGGCAGTTTTGAGATATCTGCCATGTTACCAGATTTTTTGGACATCCTGTATAATGGACGTATTATATAAGAAAAAAGTTAATAAAATCTTCACTGAGAATTATAAAAAAGTGCGCATAATATTCCGATTTTGATGTGAAATGAAAGGTAAATTTTTACTATCTGCACAATCGTGCGACGACTGAATCTGCAAACGGAAAACGTCTATGACACGACCCGCCATCTGTCGGCGGTAAACCGCTGTCGGCGATAAATCAATGTGGGCGGTAAACAAGGCCGGACTAATACCTTTAGGGGCCCTAAGCACTACACACCTTTCTCAGTATAAATCCTGTTTTTCTGAGAATTCGGGGGCCCCTATTCACATGCTTAAGTCTAGCACGGCCCTAAGCACATGCTTAGTCTGCTTATGTATAAATCCAGGGCTGGCGGTAAATCACCATTTCCGAGAGCGCTCACACACTCCTATAGCTATACATACCCCCCTGGTGGTTGCATGCAGGGGGGGGGGTGCTAACAGTACTCGGACTGAAGCGTGGTAAGACTAATTCGTTATTTATATTAGTCCCAATGGCTGCCAGGAAGTTCTTCTTTCACCAGGTCCTACCTCCTCTTGATTAGGAGATGACCTATCCCTATTAGAGACAAATAAAGTTAACAAGTATTAAGCAATTGACAAGCCTTGAGAGAGGGAGCAAGTAGCCTCGGAAGTAGGTTAGATTTGGCCAGGAAGTTTTTGACAGCCGATAGAATAAAGCAGGAGTGAGATTTGGCATCCACATTAAGCAGGAGAACAGTTGGATAGTCAAAAGGGATCTTTCGAATTCGGAACAGGGTCGACAAGAATTGTCTGTGATAGTCATAGAGGGGACAATTAAAGAGGATATGTTCCAGAGATTCAACATCACCACATTCACAGGCTGGAGAGGCACACAAGCAAAGGTGGAACAGGAATGCTTTGGTTGGAAGGTGTTCGGACCGGAACCTAAGTTAGGGAGCTCTTTATGTGGATTAACCTAAGTTAACACAAACTCGGTTAACCTAACCCAACACCAGAATGCACAAAAAATGCTTGCTTACCTTTAAGACATGGATCCTTTCGTCAATCATTGATAATCCACAAAGCAGGAAAAAAAATCCACAAACCTGCAAAAGATTCGAGCCAACCGCAAAATGCTAATTATTTGTGGTTGTGATATCAGGGGGTAAGTATGTCTTAAGGGGCGCGTGAGCACTCACGGAAACGGTGATTTTCTGCCCAATGATTTACCACCCATAGATAGTAGAAAGTTTTCTAAAATTAAAAGGTAGTGAAGAGTTTTCTTTGGATAATGTCTCTTGGCAGATGGCGGTTAGTGACACGGTCGTTTGCTGATTTAGCCATCGCGCGATTCTGCGAATAATTAACATCAACCCTTGTTTGGTATGCAGAGCTCTAACCAATGGGCACTTAATTGTTTACAAAAACCTTTTTGCACATTATATACCGAAAATTACGGTAAATATAAAATAGCTTTCCCCGTAGTTTAATACTGTCCGTTCCATTATTGTAGGACAGTGTAGCAGTTTGGCTCCCCTGTAATATCCTTCTGTTATGATCTTTAACTAGTTTATTAGTATAGAACGATATTATTTAATGATTGAATATCCTTTTATTTAAATATAAGATTTTTTGGATTACAGGAAACATCCAAAAAATTTACAGAGAAAACAATGAATACTGCTTGCAGTATAAAGGTTTTCGTCCTGTTTCTTCAACTGTTAAATTCTGCAGCAAGTTTAAATGCTGATTCCTGGGGAGAGTTTGATTTTATAGTTGGTAAATATTTATGCAGGTAATAATGTTAGTCAATTAAAATCAGATTTATAATTAGCTTATGCAGTAACCTCCCATCCCAGTTGGAGCAGGAACAAGCGGATCGGCTGTATCTGCAAAACTTGCCGAGTTTGACTGGGAAGTTCTACTCTTAGAGGCTGGAGATAAACCTTTGGTTTTGACTCAAGTTCCTTACTTCTCTTTTGGGCCCTTCAGAGGAGAATACGACTGGGGTTTTTTGTCAGAGCGACAAGAACATGGATTTAAGCAATACGAAGAGCAGGTAACAACACTGTCGGAGGAAAGATGAAATGGGCATGTCCACTTAAATTGTTGCTTTCAATTATTAGACATTCTTGCAAAGTTAGCAATCTTTAGCGGTAGAAATTGGAAATGTAATTGGATACCCCAGTTCATCTTTCATTGGACAGAATGTAGATTAGTGATGTGTGATGCAGAATTATAGTGAATATTCATTTGAAACCAAGCACCTGTGATCATATTTTTCAACACATTCTTTGAATTCCCAAAGTTACATATTGGTGCAATAAAAATTAATGTCTGGACCTGCCCATTTTCATTTGTTGAACAGGACTATATGGCTAAAAGTATCTGAACATCCCGTTTTGTAGAATCGGACTTTCTTGACATATTAATAGAATGTCGATCCTACGGAACACTTTCCACCAGGTTTTGATAGAAGGTCATAGGAATTGTCTTCCAGGCATCCATGAGAGCTGCAGTGAAACCGGCTATGGAAGATGGACAATTTGGCTGGTCATGTGATCGCATTCTAATTCGTTCCAGAGATGTGTTCAATAGGGTTTCAACAGGCTCTGTGAAGGCCAGTCCAGTTTTTTTAACACCCATGTCGTCAAACCATGATCGCACAAGCTTCAATGTTGCCCTGTTGGAATAGAAACGGCCTTCCCCAAATTGTTTGCAGAGTTTGGAGTGCAGTGTTGTCTAAATGTCAAGATACACTGCAGAGTACATTACCAGCCACAGGAACTTAAAGGATCTAGGCTGAACTGTAAAATATACCCCCACACCAAATATAAAAGTCGGAAATAAAGCATAGGCCAGGGATCTGTTAAACTAGGGTGCATTCATCAGTATGCCAGATCATGAAGCGAGATTCATCACTCCAAAATACGTGTCTTCACTGTTCCACACTCCAATGGCAGTGGGCTTTGCACCCTTGTATCTGTCACTTGGTATAAACATTGATAATGTTTGGCTTCTGAGTGGCCAAAGAGTCCTGCTACTAGCAACAATACCCGATGGGTAGCGATGCAGATATGCGACATTCCTCCACTACCCTCTTCAGGGTACGATGACTGCGACCAGTGAGTTGCTTCGGCTATCACTTCATCCCGATGCACTTTTACTTCCTCGACGTTTAACAATAATATCATATCAGTTGATTTCAGAACCTGTAAAACTAGGTGGATATTTTATGAACCAAGTTGCACAATGGCGGCATCCAATGATTTGCCGATTTGCTTATTGTCTGTCTAACATATGTATATGAGCTCCTAATCCTCCACCTGCACTTATATATCATTCAATGATGCACCAAGCCAGGTCTAGCATTTCGGAGAGGCATTTGAATACTTTTGGTCATACAGTGTAGAAAGATAGACTGTACATGTTGTAGCAGTATTCACCGATGCCTGTTTGCCGACTTTCCTTTCAAACCCTTGACCTCTGCAGGGCTGTTTTATCGTGTACCCCGACATTATTTGCGTTAGAAGAGTATACTTATTTGTTTCTTTAAAGGGCTGAAGTGTTTGAATCTCTGGTAGCAGAGCATTACACAAATTTTCTATCTACTGCACAGTGGCATCCATTATGATTAAGACGGTTTACACTTGCCATTGAGATGAGCATGAACATTTTGAACACCTACTGTAAAAAAATATGTAATTTATTGTTATTTGTATCTTTTTAGGGTTCCGTACGTCTGAATGAAAAACGGCCAAAATTTTTATTAAATTTTTATAAAAATTTTAATAAAACCAGTTGCGAATGTGTGGTACTGCATTGCCAGAACGATGTTAATTAATTAAAAAATCGTTACTCTATTCGCAAAGTCGGTCGGTCAGTCAATTCTTCAGGTTTTATTTATAGATAGTCCAGGCGTGGGCATTGCGAATGCCTCCAATTCAAAGCATTTGGTGTTCAATTCTTAACCGTATATAAATCACCAAAATGCCTTCCGAAAATTGCTGTTGAATGCAGACAAATCAAAAAATGAAATATCAGAATACATTCTGTCACTCGGTCTTACTCCACGTATTCAAGAATATACGACAAGACAGAATTCAGCAATAGGCAATATATTCAGCAATTTTCCTCTACAATCCGGTACTATACATACTTTTTTTACAAATTTGGGTCAGATTTTAAAAAAAACATGGTAGATAACATATTCACCGTACGGAACCCTCTCCACGCGAGTTCGACTCGCACTTATCCATTTATTTTCCTATTAAACACATGGTGAATGACAAGCTGAGTATGGGCTTAGAGCTGGCCAATCCAGTGCATGTACATTCATGTGTTCAAACCAGGCAGTAACAGCTCAGACTTTATGGCAAGGTACAATTGTCATGCTGATACCTTCTAACATACAGCACAGAGCCGCTGATAATGGTCATTGTGCTGACACTAAATGCAATCATTTCCCGTATCAGTTGTGGTGAATCGCTTTTTTAAGGCAAATCGATCTCTCAGACTTTGTGCTTTACCACCATTATGACATGATGTTTCTAGTCCTGTAACTTTCAACTTTCATTATCATTATCTGCTCTTATTCGGGCACTTTCAATAGCACATAGACAGCCTGTCACTACTCTTTTAAAAAATTACTGAACTGCTTGGATGGCAGCATGTTTAGTTATTACAACAAGTAACAGCTTCCATAAACTGCGTTTTTATTAATGTTGTCAACATGTCGCTTTTATGCTAACCATGGTATAGCATACACTTGACTCTTCAAATCAATGGTTTCAAATGATCATTCACTGCATAGAAGTAGTCTTCATTTTTCTCACATTTATCTTACAGAAGGTGTACATACCATCTGGGAAAGGCTTAGGCGGATCAAGCACCATCAATGGGTTAATTGGCACACGAGGCAATGCCGATGATTTTGAACACTGGGCATCATTTGGAAACGAAGGATGGAGCTACAGAGATGTTTTAAAATACTTTAAAAACCTAGAAACGTTTGAAGGTCTAATAGTAAAAAAAGATGACCGTAAGTATATTTCTAAATAGTTTTCTAAAAATGTATAGAACATAGACTAAAGCTACACATACACAGATGAAACTGTGATGTTGAAATGTAGATTCTAGTTCCTATGTTTAGTACTATCACTCTTGCTGCTCAAGGTCCCCGTTAAGCGGATTTCACAAATTCCTTGTGGCGTGCAGATCTAGGCGTGGCATGGTGTCTGCCTAGAGCGCTGCACTGCAAACCATTTCCCGATTAATTTGAACCGCATGGTTGACTGCCGCACATCGTCTGTGGAGCAGGCGGACAAAGTTCGATATGTTCAATTTTACACTTAACCATTCAGAAAATCTGAATTACACTTAAATTTTGGAAAGGCAAAAGCACGTATTCTGCACAGACCTAATAAAGTTAGGGGTAGTTAGAACCTGCACCATGGCAGACTCCCATTTCAGTCTAGAACAGAATTAACACGTTAAGTGGTTGATCAATGGCAGACAACCAAGGAGGAATTGTTGCGACTTGTGATAACATCATAACCACGAACCAATCGGATTGCAGCAGCAGATATAGACACTTGCTGTGCCACTTTTTTTTATAAAACCTGAAGCGTTTGCGGTTATCACCAACTATCTGATGCTTTTGGAAGCGGAACCGCGAAGTTTGCAGTGCAGCCGCCACTAGATTTTTAATTGTGAAACCAGCTTTACTCTATTGCTGAAAAATAAACAAATCGTTAAATCGAAAATCCTCTTGGGATATCTTTCGGTCAATGACACCAGATACTAATAAAGTTCTTTTATTAAAATGAAAGAATGTAAAGTGGGGCTATCTGTACCATAATGTGTGCCTACCAGCAAAGTTCCTCTTTGTTGAGTAACGTTTTTGGATTCGTCTGGGAGTTAGTATCCACCACAATCACTAAATTGAGTTCTTGGAAATTGGAGCATTGAGGCATATAACAATGAACGAATGGATATACCTCGATGATTCCAATATGCCACAAGCTATTCATTTCTGTCAAAAAAAGATTGAAAGTTTTCCAAAGTGTTGCAATAGCATATTGTGCTCGTGGTAAGCTCTGTTTGCACAAGGTGGTTGGTAACGTAAAAGTCAACTCTGCCTACTTCCAATAGAAGGTAATTGACTCAATTTTACCAAGATATTCAGAATATTCCCTGTCTCTACGGTACAGACACTCATTAGAGTACATATCCAAATGGATAAAATGCTGGGTCACACCACACGTTCTTCACTGGCCTATTATGCAGAAAAAAGAAACAGGGACCGGAATCAAGTTGATCCCATTTAAGTCCCCAGATGCCTCACTCTTAGACATTTCTGTGGCCTTAGACTCCTTAAAAGATAGTTTGGAAACCGTTGATCTGTAACGCTGAGAGGCCTATGTGCAATGAAGTGTGGAGCAACATCCTCCTTGCAATACTTCGCAGAAGTTTGTTACAATGGGAAACTGTGAACTCAGATCATTGTCCATATCAGGAGACGTCTAAGGAACTTAATAGATAGTGGAGGAACGGTATCTCAAAGAGTAGCTTAAGGTTAAAATCTTTATATTTTAAGCCTGAACCCTCTGTAGCAGAATGGTAACTAGTTTTTTCAATCCTTTTTGTTGATAAGTTCAACCTCTGAAAATGAACTCTTAACTAAGAATGCGATCTTGGTTCCACTCTTCTAAAAAGAAACCTTGGACTGACAATGAAAAAATGAAGTGACTTTTTTGTCTTGGTTCCACTACTCAATCACTTTCTTTGAAGTTGTTTCACATCCTTTAAATTGTTTTTCTATCCTTTATTGGCTTCCTTTTAAGACAAATTTGCATTGGGGTTGTCCAAGTCAGCGATTGAGAGAGACGAATTCTCAATCGGTGTGAACTTGCATTACACTACATGATCAAAGGAGTTGGGACATCTGTTGCTCTACCGTAAAGCCGCAAAAAGCTTCAATCAGTAGTGTGTAGGAACACCCCGAGCTGCTAATCACTGCCTCCACCCTACATGGCATACTGTCCACAAGTTTACGGCATGTGTCCACAGGTATTGACCTCCATTCCTCGAGGAGTGTCGTGGTCAGTTCCTGGACAGATGTAGGGCGAACCATCCTAAATCTCACACCTAGTTCCAATTCGTCCCAAAGATGTTCGATGGGGTTGAGATCAGGACTCTGGGCGGGCCAATCCAGTTCTTCATCCCGCATCTCGTCAAACCAGTCGGATATGGATCTTGCTTTGTGGCAAGGCGCATTGTCGTGCTGGAAGAGGAACGGCCCGTCACCGAAGTGTTCCCACAGCGCTGGAAGTACCCTGTTATCCACAATGGTCCTATAGCCATCAGCATTGAGGTTTCCATCCATCTTGATGAGCAGGCCCAGTCCAGTCCAGGAGAAACACCCAGGTGTTCACAGGGGTGTCCCAACTCCTTTGATCATGTAGTGTATATGATCATTTTAATTCCTCTATTTTTGTTTTCTAGTGGAGTATCATAATGTCGGAGGGCCAGTGTATATGTCCCAACCCTCATACAAGACCGACATCTCCGACGTTTTCTTAAGTGCCTGCCAACAAATGGGATATCCTCATGTAGATTACAATGCAGGAACGCAAATAGGTATGACTGAAAAGTAGAAGTGAACTATTTATACAATACTGAAGCGTTTTGTTTATAGTTATTCCCAATAAATGTTAATTGTACAAATGCACAATTAATCTCGTATATGACCTTAGATTTAAGGAGTCGGAGATTCCTAAAAGCAATATTCATTAAAAGTCACTTATGTATTTTTAGAATTTTAAGCAACAACTGATTTAATGATAATCATGTTTAATCATAGGTTGTGCCAATCCTTATTTCACTATACACAAAGGATCAAGATGGAGCACTTTTGAAGCTTATCTAAGACCAAGGAGGAATCAGTCGAATTTAGAAATAGTCACTAATGCTGTGGTTACGCAGGTTCGTAAAATTCAATTAATTTTATACGAGGGTTGGTCGTAAGTTGCTTAAATAAAAATGATGGAAGAGATCTTCGGGGACACACGAGCAAAATGGTGGTTAGGCCTTCTCTTCTAATATCCCACCCAATATCATGTCTTTTCTCCCAGCGATGAATCAGCTGCAGGAGTCTCTTGTTGTAGAAATGCTTTGCTTGGCCCTGAAGGACTCAAAGAACTAGCGCTCTTCCAATGTTTGCTTTGGATCTGTGGTTTGGGGCCGTAGTACGAGGGTTATTCATAAAGTAGGTCCGATTTGCAATATAACAAAACCCGATACCAGGAGGAGGGTCAGATTTTGTTTCTTTTGGATCGAATCATCACAGGCGATGAATCATGGGTCCACCATTTCACGCCCGAAACCAAGATGCAATCGGCAGTTTGGAAACACACCTGATCTCCCATAATGAAAAAGTTCAAAACAGTGCCATCAGCCAACAAGGTCATGTTGACAGGTTTTTGGGATTGCCGTGGTCTGATACTGCTTGAGTTTCTTCCACCACATACCACTGTCAATTCCGAACGCTACTGAAGCACACTGAGGAATCTTCGAATGGCCATACTCAGGAAAAGATCTGCCAACGCACGTCCCCACACAGCGAAATGGGTCACTGACCTATTGCAGTGATGGAACTGCGAAAACACCGCTTCATCCTCCATACAGCCCGGATCTCGCTACCAGTGACTACCATATCTTCTGACCGTTGAAAAAGTCACTGGCCGGTCAATATTTCCGTGACGACGACAAGGAGAAATTAGTAGTTGCGCAACTGGTTCCACACTCAACTTTTATCGACAGGGCATGGAAAAAATTTGTCCACCGCTGGCATCGTTGCCTCAATCGGCTTGGAAATTATGTGGAAAAATAAAAGTTGAATTGTTCTACGAATGTACATGTGTTTTATTTTTTTCCTGGTCACGATTTTAGAGAAAAAAAAAAAACGCGACATTAGTTTTTGATCACCCCTCGTAGATTGGCAGAAGATGCCTTCATGTTTTGTTTTTTCTGGAATAGAGAGAGCAAATGTGGCACTTTTCTTGTCGCAATCTTTGTCATGGCGTGCAAGATAGTCCGCATCATCCATGGCACTCTTTGTACTTTCTCCATGATCTATTCCATTGTGATTCTTTGGTCTCTGAGGACCAAGGCTGTTAACCTTTTTTGATTTGTGGCTCCACACTAATGAAAGGTCGTCCAGGGCAAGAATCATCTTCCAGGCTGATCCGGCCATCACCATATGGCCACCTATTACAACATTTTCCCTGAACATTTGCTTACAACTTGGCATGGATCTATGTGATGCAGTAACCTTTCACTGCCCATATCCATTTGGATTTAGTGTAGTGGTGGAAAATCCAAAAATACAGAAGGGATGAAATTGGGTTGGTATTCTGCAGAATGTGGCCATATATTGTGACTGTTGTTTCACTATGCATTTGGACTCCTATGGTGGCTGTAAGGACTTTATGACCGACCCTCTTAGCATGGTCCAATGAATCGTGTTCCCTCCTTCACTACGTTGATGCAATATGTGGGTTTGACATCAAACAGCAGGAGATCTGATGTCATGTCAACATTGCAAGATCATGGGAGTTCTGTCGTATTTTGTAGATTGTTTTCAAGGGAGTCTTCAGGTTTTTGCATTCGCCAAATTGTACATTTGAATCTTTAAATTATTTCAAGTGGATTTGTGGACATGATGCAGAGATGACGGAATTCGGTAAGGGTGTCATTGTGGGGTCCCACCTTAGTGACTTTCCAGTAGAGAAACTGATGCCAAGTTAAACAGGCAGAAATCAACTGTGGCATTCGTCCTGCATAACTGGAAGATGGAGGACATTGCAGGAATGCTGAAGGTTCCAGGCGACCATAAACTATGACCAACAGAGATCACAGAACCCTGAAACGCGAAAATTGTCAAAAACTAGGCAGCTGATGAACATTATCAGATAGGAATTTCAGGTAGCAACAGGGGTGTCCGTTTCTATTGGAACATTGCATACCGAGGCCTATTGCCTAGGATGCTGTCAGGTCTCAGGAGCAGCGCCCAACTTAGTTTCCAGCATGCCACAGAATGTGGCTTCTGTTAGGACCTCTTCCAGACTTCTTGGTTGATAGTGTATATTATTAGAATAATATTATATTGCTCTAATAATTTATTCTTTTTCATGGGCACTAAATAGGTAAACTTCGATCGTAAAGCAAAAGCTGTAGGAGTTAAATTCGATAAAGACGGTAAGACATGGACAGCCAAAGCCAAGAAAGAGGTCATTCTCTCTGCAGGAGCAATCAAAACCCCACATATCCTCATGTTGTCAGGAATAGGAAATGTTGTTGAGCTCAGAAAAAACGGGGTAATTAATAAAAATTTTGTTAATATACAACCTTATTTCATTAGCCTTTAATATAAAATATTTTATAGATCGCACCACTGCTCAACTTACCTGGGGTGGGACAAAATCTTATGGATCACCTAACAGTTTTGGGAATGACATTCACATTGCCACCGAACATTGGATTCTCCTTTATAAGAGATGTCACTCCAGAAACAATGGAACTATGGGAAAAGAAGCGACTAGGTTTGATCTCTTTATAATATGTTACTTACAACTATAATTTAAGTACGTATAACTAGAAGCAGAGGTAAATGCATTTACAAGAGTGAATCAAGGATTACCTATAATAAAAGGAGTCTACAAATGTATGAAGATGTTTATTCTTGTTTATACCATATTCGGGTTTTATTGCTAGATTGCAGTGACATTTTACAAACATTCTCAGACTCATTACTTTCCTTAAGCTTCATCATGTGCATTGTTGCACATAACACAAAATTCAAATCTGGTGGATGTTTTTTCCCACATGTTTTCTAGCATCTCCAACGTGATGCTTTCACTGGCTGAGTGATTTTTCTCTTTAAATCGTCCAGGTTCATTGGCCTTTGATACGAACTCACAGAAAGAAATCTGGAGGGCCAGGTCCAAGGATTGGAATGGTTTGGCTCTCCTCGACCGCACCAATTGCTTGTTTGTAGCTGGATATGAGGGACAGTCAAAAAGTTCCCGGAATTCCCTCAACAGACGGCGAACGGGTGATCAGATAGCAATCCTACTTTTGTGAAAGTGAGAACAGCATCTCAAGGCGCAATAAGGCTTGAGACGTTTTAGTGTGCTGTTTCGTTACTGTTCCATTTGAAGTAGATGCAAGTGTTGGTCGTTCATCGCATTCTTTGACATTAACGGTTTGATGCAGCACCATGAGTTATACTGCCTGGACAGTCTATTATGGGTCGTTTCTATGTGCAAGTTTGCACGATGCGGTTCAGAGGCACCGGCACGACAAGTGGCTGGGACAGTGGTCTCTGCATTACGAAAACTCACGTAGTCACACATCGCATGTTGTGCAGCAATTCCTCGCTAACAAAAACATTCCTGTCATTCCTCAGCCACAATATTCTTTGAATATCGCCCCTAGTGACTTTTGGCTGTTCCCGATTCTTATAATAGACCTCAAGGGGACAAGTTTGTAACCATGGATGACATCAAATCGAATGCGATGGCCGAGCTCCAGAAGATTCCATAAGAATCCGTCCACCAATACTTCCAAGAATGGCAGATTCGATGGAGCAAGTGTGTGTGCTTGCAAGGGTGCTATTTTGAAGGCGATTAGGTAAGTATTGCCGATGTCCTACTATTAGTGCCATGCAATCATTCCAGAAACTTTTTGACTGCCCCTCATACCATGCTCGTAATAAGCTCATGTTGAATAGGGTGACTACTAACATTAAAGTCAACTTGGCTTACTTCCAACAGAAGGTAATAGATCCAATTTACCATCAAGAAATTTGTCCTCTCTATGGCACAGAAGCTCATGGAGCACATATATCCACATGAGTAAGGCATCAAGCCACACGCTCTTCACTGCCCTACTATGCAGAAAAAGAAATGGGATTAATTTTGATAATCCCATTTTCATCCATCCAAGTTAAATCCGCAGATACCTCACCTTCTTCCGCGACTATGGATTCCTTAGAAAAAAAAAAGCCTGGAAACTTCGATCTAACAAAATGTGCAAAGAGGTGTGGAGCAACATCTCCCTTGCACTGTTTTGCAGAACAGACAAAGGACATCACATTGTCCATAAGGGACATCGCATTGAACACACAACAGATGACGAAGGAACGGTATCTTGAAGAGAACCTGAAGGTCAAAATCGTTCAGTTTTAATTGCCTCAACTCTCTGTATAGCCAATAAAAGATTTTTAACCACATTAGGTATATATTTGACTCTTCCTCGTAATTTATACATGAAAGGATTATTAAATGACATCACAGAATTTTTTTAATTTTGATATGTACACTGAAATGTAAAGGATATTTTATGCTTAGTTTTGCTACTACGAACTTTATAATCTATGTCCTTTTACAGGGCCTCTAACTGTCCCATTTCGATCAGAGGGCATTGGCTTCTTCAAGTCGGATAACGAAGAGAGAATAGGTGTCCCCGATTTTGAGTTACTTTTGGTCCAGCCTCCAGGTTCAATTGTAGATTTAAATAAAGAGGTAAGTAGAATTTGTTTTTAAGATGTTCAGAAGTACACTGAACGACTACTTTATCAGGTGCATGAGCCTTAATACATTTACACTAGATGGGCTGAAGGTTTGGACTCACCAAAATAAAACCTGAATACCATGGGTGGAGCTAATAATTTAGACTGCTGATACTATTAGGGGTGGGTATCTTGGAGATTGCACCATTTTTGGTACACACGAGTAGAAGACATAGTTATTAGCACTTGCGGAAACACTGGATCAGATTCTGGCAATGACTATCATGCTATGGTTGAAATGGCTCAAACTCTTGGTTTTTCCCATTTTGCTCAGCTAACCTTACCAGATATTAGAAACTGCCCAATTAATTGCGCAAATGCATAAGGGTTGTTTTTAAACTAAGATCCATTTAGTAATAAAAACAAAAGTTCTATATATGCTTTCAAAATTTATTCTTTACCATACTTTTAACTACTATTCTAAATAGTTTCCAAGCTTATTTAAATATTTGTCATAGCACTCAATGAGCTTCTGCATGAGCACTTCTTAGAAGTCTGCCGCCTGTGAGGAAAGCCATGCAGTTACTCTTATTCATTGTCTCTGTAATACAGGATTAAGAGAAACTTTCTTAAGTACCGGAACAGGTGAGGGTGGTCAAGTTGTTCCCAACCAGAAGATCTGATTGGAGCTTGCATATGAGCAGAATGTGGCCTTGCATTGTTGTGGAGTAGCCACATTACTGGTCATTGCATTAGGTCCTTACACCTTATAGATGTGGTGATGTATGTACACTGCCGTGATGTTTCTTGCTGTCAAAAAACTGATAACCGACCATAGTTCACAGTTGGCGGTAACCTGAAGAATCTTAAATAGTTTAATGCACACATCCTGACGCCACAGCTATAAATGGCACCTGCCTTTTCCCAAGGGATGCTAAGAGTCTGTCCACATGTGCACTACTACAAGCATACGAGATTTTTAAAAGTATTTACAAATGGATCTTACTTTAAAAAACAATCCTCGTACTTTAGTCACATATCTCCTACTCAGATCTAACCAAACTCTTGTATAAATAAGTACCTAATAAATGCTTTTCAGTGTATGTTTGAAATTAAATATACGTTACTACTAATGAAGGATATTTACATTGGTAAATTAGTTATAAGCCTTTAAACTAATGATAGTCCTCATATCTATTTAGTTTCTCACTGTCTGCACTATGTAATTTACTTAATCATATTATGCAAATCACTCAGTGCAAATCTTTTTGTGTACTTCAATAGGCAACTGATGTAGCATTTACATCTGAGAACACAACAGAAGACTTACTGATCGTCTTACCCATACTTCTACACCCCAAGAGTGTTGGCTCTTTGACACTGAAGAGCGGTTATCCATATGAACAGCCCTCCATCCAGCCTAACTATTTATCTCATGAAGATGATGTTAAAGCACTAGTAGATGGTAAACTATTTGTGTAAAGATCACTATTCTCTCAATTCGGAAGAAGAGAAAGAGCAACTTCCTTTAATGGTCAGTTTTTGCGTTGCTCCTTATTTCAGCCATAAAATTCACCATCCAACTCATGGAAACCGAAGCATTTGCGAGACTGGGAGTAAAACGAGTGATTAAATTCCTTCCAGGATGTGAAGATTACAAGCAGGATTCGGATGGATATTTTGAATGTCAAGTTCGCCATTACACAAGTTCTATGTACCATCTAATGGGCACCTCCAAAATGGGCCCTACTACAGATAATTTCTCCGTGGTCAATAGTCGGTTAAGGTAAAGTATAGATTTGTCCATATTAAAATAAACTCAACATTATCGGGTGATTCAAAAGTAACAGAAAATTTGAAAGTCCAGAAAAATCACAACGTATATTGAGTAATTGACACAGTTGCACAGAAATCGCAGAATTGGGATTTTTGGTTCATAATGAAGTTTAATATCAAAACACAAGGTGATTCAATAGTTCGTACCCGAGTCAAAATAGTCATACAGAAGTATAATAAAGTACAAATTGTCGCCATATCATCAAGTATCGAAATGGTGATTTACAGGTCTATCTCTCCAGCCTACACAAACAACACGTTTCTTGGAATGTTGCTTTCTGTTGCTGGCCCACCATATCAAAAACAACAGAGAACAGGGAGACCTCTATTGGCAGCCTCGACAAACTTGACAATCCCCTTTTTCCAATTAGATGGATCGTTCAGTTGCGGTCAACGATCGCATGCTCTGCTTCCACAAATGTGAGTCAGCGATAACCCTGTCATTACATTTATAGCCACCAAATTGCACCACAGGAACTGAGAAGTAACATAATGGTGGCATTTAAGCAATCTTTGAAATATCCCAGTCATATCCATGGAGGAAAGATCTTTTTTCTTCATTGGCCATATCATTGGTAGCATAGCCAACAAAAAAGACAGGCCCCAGTCAAATTATCTACACTTTTGCCACATTACATCTTCAAGGTTGTCATATTGCTTTCTGTACATGCATGCTTAGATTTGGTACGATTGCGATCACGTGTGTGAAATTTCATCCCAATCGCGTTATTTGCCTTCCAGGTATTACAGTGTAAACATGTCCACTCTGCTAGCAGTTGCACCAAGGAGGAACAACGAGCAGAGATCCGATTTCTTTGGTCGGAGGGTGTGAAAGTTGAATCTTGAGCTACTAAAACACTCTCCTTACAACCTGGATCTTGCCCTCTCAGACTTTCAACTGTTATGACTGCTTAGGTTGTAGATTTGAGCAGCCCAAATTGACGACATGCACAAAGCATCCTTGAGCAGCCCAAAAGGATGAAAGACTGAGGGAGGAAGATCTGGACTGTAGGGAGGGATTTCCAGTACCTCAAAATTCAACTTTCACACCATCCGACCACAGAAATAGGATCACTGCTCGATGTTCCTTCTTGGTGCAAACTGCTAGCAGAGTGGACCATCTTTACACTAGAATAGCCGGAAAACAAATGACGCGATTGGATCAAATTTCGCACATGTGACTGCAGTCATTCCAAATCTGAGCACGCATGCGCAGAAGCAGTATGGCAACCTTAAAGGTATGTTATGGCAAAAGTGTAGATAATTTTTGACTTCTCGTATATATCTCGTATGCAGAATGCTGATTAAAGTGCATGTATACCATTTTTATACAGACATGCCGATATTTAAATAACACCTTCTGGTGGTCAGAAATGTAACTACTCTAGGATTAAATTTGCTCATTATGAACCAAAAATCCCAATTCTTTCTCTACATTTTTGTACTTCAGGTTACTGTACAGAGTTTCTGATTTTCTGGATTTTCAAATATTCTGTTACTTTTGTATTATTTGGTACATAATAGGTAATATTTTCTCAACAGGGTTCATGGTATAAAAAATTTACGCATAGTCGATGCGTCAGTGATTCCTTCAATCATCTCTGGACATCCAATGGTGCCAGCAATTATGATTGGTGAAAAGGCAGCTGCTATGATCATCGAAGAGTGGATAACGAAAAAACCATTACAATCACAGGAACAGTTGTAAGAATCAGGATGAATAAATAAAATTGTAAATTTGGTTAAAAATTGTTTTTCGTGTAAACGTTTTAATCCTGTAAATAGTCATTTTTAAAGTTGTAATAGAAAAACTTTTCTGTATAAAATAAAACTGCATATCTTTTACTAGTCTTGTCAATTTCTTTAATCCATAAGTTATGATGATGTCATTTGCATAACAGACGAAAAAACAGTCGAAAAGTCACCTGATCTGTCACCTCAGTTTTATAGGTAACAGCACATGAATTTATATTACAGGTATTCAACGTAAAACGCCCTCTGGTGGCGAGATTCGTAACTATTCACTTTTTTTTTCTTCCAGTGAAGCAAATTTCCATCCCTTAATTACGTCCTCTACAAAATTTCACACTTTTCTGATGATTGCTTTCGCCTGTAGGCAGCTTTGCAATAGGGTCCTTTAATTATGAACACTCTGTATCTCAGAATATACACTGACTTTTCCATTGGATCATCCTTGATCCTATAATATTTTTAAGTTCAGCTTCTGGATCCAGTTTAGCTTAAATCTCTACAAGGTATTGGAAACATTATTGATCATGTAACTCTCCAAACACTCAGTGGGGCATGATTGGAACTTTTTTCAGAGCCCATCCAGTGTCAGTAAATTTTGGCCAAATATTCTATGAAAACATGGATTGTTGGAAAGGTACCAGGTAGTTACAATTAAAGTTCCCCACTTCTGCGCAGTCCACGTTATTGCACAGACAGTGATGAAACTTTGTGTATAAGCTATGCAGAGCAGGAGGTAGAGAATTCCAACGGAAAATTTATTGTGCATACAATTGCCACCAGGGGAAAAGTGTGGTGTTGCAAGATCATACACAGACAATAGTAATGCACTACTGAAACGCTATTAGAGGGACTGTTCAGGCAAGATCCGTATGCCTCCATGATAAACGTTATCCTTCAGGGATTCTTACAGCCAGAAGTCACATGGAATAAGGCCTGGTGAACGGGCAGGCCACGCATCTGAAAAGCATCTCGACATGTTCGCCGAAATGGGTACGAAGAAGTTCCTTTACTGGGCGGCCCACATGCGATGCTGCACAGTCTTGCTTAAAGACTGTTGTCTGTAAACACCCGCATTACTGCAATGCTGGAATCACAGGCCATGTCAAAGTTGGCCTTTCGCAGTCATGGGTCCTGTTCGCAATCCCGTCACACGCCGATATTCTCGCAGTGCTGTTGCACTATTGCTGCTGTTCTAGTAATAGAGCTTCACCAGGACTGTACATTCTTACTTTTCCAATGGCATGGTGGTCTCTGCAGGTTGGTTGTTCACAGACTCATTGTAATTTTGCATACGGCGCCACTTTTTCCCCTGGTGGCAACCATATGTACTTATAAATTTTCTGTTGATTTCTCTACCCCATGCTGTGCATAGCCTATACACAAAGATTCATATCACTATCCATGCAATAACGTGCTCTGCAGCTCGCGCAGAAGTGGGGTATTTTAATTATAACCACTCGATACATTGCCAATTCAGTGTAAATTTGTATGCTAAGTATGTAAAAGTCACGGCCTTCTAAAAACTATCAAGCCTGAACATGGAAATCCCTAATTGTTGGAAGAAATCCGATAATAAGCCCTAAATATCACTCTCTAATGATGTAACAATACATGACATTTCAGTGAATAGGCCTTCTCTTTAGGTGGCGTTGCTAGGAGACGACGGTTAGTGCCTGTTTATCTAGCTGGCTTTGGGTGGTGCTATTATAGAAGTAAGTTCAACGTCACAATTTTAGTGCTTCAACGATAAATTATTGACGTCATATTCAGGCCTGGTAGTTTCTAGAAGGCCGTGGTAGAAGTCCAAAGAAAACAAATCCACTGGAAAAATTTAATGACTGTTCCAACAATGCTATTCATATAGGCCACGTTTCTTTTAGTTGGAAATGCTCAGGAGCAGCACTCAGGCAACACCAACTAGAGAAAAGGCCGTATTTAACCGTATTTCCACGAATAATAAGCCCTGAGTTTTCCCTACTGAGTTAATGTAGCAATCGTAGCCAACGAGAAAGACAGGCCCGAATACGACGTCTGTCCAATTGGTAGTCATCTTTAATCGCATTTCTACCAATAATAAGCCCGAAATTATGACTAGATATGATGATGTAACAATGTATGAAATTTTCGCGCTCAGGCTTTGAGTAGAGGTGGTGTTGCCCTGTCGCAGAAAAGTCACCTGATCATAGTAGTCCGGTCAACAATCCAACCTTCATTGTTTCCAACAAGCGAAAAAATATTGATTGTTAAAATCCAAGATGGAAACAATGAAGATTACATTGTTACTCGGACTAGTAAGGTCAGCTGACTTTTCCGCGCCGGGGCCTGTCTTTCTCGTGGGCTTCGTGTAGCAATCGAGGCCAACAAGATAAGGCCTGGAAGCGAAAAAGTCACCTGACCAACTGGTTGCTAGCAACAATCCATCCTTCATTGTTTCCAACAAAAGGAAAAAAATACTGATTGTTAACATCTAAGATGGAGACAAGGAAGGTTGGATTGTTGGTAGCACCCAGTTGGCCAGGTGACTTTTTCGTCCAGGCCTTGTCATCTCGTCGGCCTCGTGTAGCAATGTAATGACGTTTCAGTGCCCAGGCCTTATCTTTAGGTGGTGTTGGCTCAGGCCGTTTCTTTTTAGCACCGAAGTGCTGAGCTTAGTGTTTCTTTTTGGCTCAGACTACGTCATACCTGGCTTTCTGAGCTCGCTTAATACGCAAGGACTTTGCGGCCGAGCATCTGAGCGAGTGACATTGGTTACCGTTAAATCAAAGCCAACAAGAGACAGGCCAGGGCCAACACCCAACACCAGCTCTACTCATAGCCTGAGCGCGAAAACGTCATACATTGTTACATCTGCCTGTTCCATTGTTTGGGTGTCACTGGGAGGCCGATCCATTTTCCGTAAGAGGTGTCTCTAATAAATTGGTCGTTCAGTGTATAACCCTGACAATTCTTACAAATACCAAACAGCTCACGCGTTTAACTCCTTTACAGCTGCAAAAGCCTGGGCAGTGTTCAAAGCCCTCCACATCATCAACTCCAAACACAGACACGAGCAATGACATGTTATAGTTTTGAACTCTGAATCGGTCCTCTCTTGCCTTCACCATTCACTAAAAGAGTAACTGGAAATCGGCGTCCCAAATAGGTCTGATCTCTGCAGGCATCCTTGCACTAGATCAACTTCAAATAGAAGTCTGTTTTCTATGGTGCCTTGGCCACAGCTGCATCTTGGGCAACACGTGTGGACTTCTTAGCTAAACAGGGAAGAAACTCCAAATACATGCTTCACTTACCAGTCTCAATCCCAACTCTAAAATCTTACATATACAAACAAATGATAATTCTGTGGAGAGGTGAATGGAGAAATCCCAACTCGCCTAGACAAAAACTTCAAACTATCATCATGACTGCCTCTCCAGCTGCTTCTACCATCAAACCTATTCTCCAATCCAAACAAGACTTGATGCTTCTCTCCCGACTCAGGTCTGGGCACTTCTATAGCAAACAATCCCTATAGCTGCTGCGGTGCTATCGAAAACCTAGAACACAATTCTTGAATGCCCCATCTACAATATATCGGAACTCTTACAGCGGTTCCTACAAGCCCGTAATGTCTCCTTCTCCCTATCCTCCATCCTTCTCATCAACCCTGCGACAAGACCCTAGTGGCGTTTCGTCCTTTCCTGCACCAAAGACTTCCTTTCGAAATCACAACTTCTGCCCAGAATAAGCTTATTCATGGGAGTGACGTCGTTCCACAGCAACCAATCACAGTGTGAAAGCTGGTATATAACATCGTGGCAGCAACTTAAGCTGCCAATCAACGGCGGAGCTGAAGCTGCTGCCGCCAATCAAAGTCGGAGCTGAAGCTGCTGCCGCCATATTGTATACCTCATGAATAAGCTCTATACTTCTTGACCTTTAAACTGTTATCAGACTAACTAAGCTGTCCCGTTCATATCTCTTGCTAATAGGTCATCTCCATCAGAAAGGAGGTAGGACCTGTGAAGAAGAAGAAGAAAGAAGAAGAATTCAGAAATGACTGTGGATAACGACATAATGACCAGGGAGAGCACCTCTTGTCCACAATTGGAAATTTATTTCGCATATACGTATTTCGAACTTCTCGAGTTCATTATTACTAGTTGATTTTAATACTAGGTGTAGAAAACAATATAATCAAAGTTTGTTTTCAACACCGAGATATTTTTTTATACATGTGTAAGGTTTTTAATATCCTCTTCATAAAATTTGCCTCCAGCATGTTGAAATAAATCTCCACTAATGCCAAGTAAGTATTTGGTAAATTTATTAGGAGAGTAGATACCGAAAACCCTCAAGTACAAGTTCTTAGCAATACATCTCTAATCATTTTAACAATGCAACTGCTTGAACACGTCCACATTATGAGGGACATTTGTTCAAGGAAAGTTTAACTGGCACTGTCCTATTTAATGTCCGATCTAGCAAAGTAAAATTAACAATGTCCTAACAATTGAAGTTGGCAATTTAAGATGTCAGTCTTTGATGTGTAAGAACAAGAGCATAAAAATAGAACAAGTTTTTCATTCTTTCAAAGGGGAGGGATTTCGAAGCGTTTATGAAGTTAATATTTTGCTTGACCATATAAAAAGACAGATTTTACGCACTTGATATTGTTATAATAAAGCTTTAACAATACAAATGGAGTAAAATCAAAGTTTGGTCTTCGTTTTATGTTTGAAGTCTAACGCATGAAAATTTGCTGTTGCGATAAAAGGACCGTCCTTTTTTTTTTATCTAAAAGGTAATTTTTACATTAATTTATGCTATAAATAAAAGCTATAATAATTGAAACTTAAAAATTATAAAAGAAGTGTTAAGTCCTAAGTATAGGCTATACACAATGAATAGCAACATAAGAATCCAACACTACATTAGCCTATATTATGAACTCAATTAACAGTACAGGTTCATATCCACTGTTACTAAAACCCAGAGTCTCTTATCTGTCTGTCTGCCCCTTTGGTCCCTCTACGAGATACCCCAAAACCATCACTATGTAGGGGGGGGGGGGGCTCTGGTGCAATTTCGTGGTTTTCTTTCCCTAAGTTTCTTATAATTAAACAAGGAATTTAAGCAAACCGGGTAAAGGATCATTTGGGAAGAGATCCCTTCACAATCCCTTCAAGGACTTGATAAATGGAGGGTGTGAGCCATGTGGCTTAGAGGGCAGGTAAAGATTTTCCACAACGTAGCCACAAAGGAGAGGGGGGGGGGCGCTATTTTTAGAATACGTGGTTTATGGATGATCCCTATATGGATGAATAAAAATATCAATTAGTGGGTCTATTTTCAATCAGAAATGCAATTGTATTCCTTGCTATATAAGCGTAATTGTGACGTCATTCCTTTTGCCCAATTGCGCATATCAGCAAAGAGTGAGATCAGATGTTGAATTTCAGTGGAAAGCAAGCTAGAGTAAGAGCTATGAAACATTGTAAAAAGCAAATGTTTATGATTTAGCTAGAGAGCATGTCTAAATTATAAACAGAATAAACATTCTTTAGAGAAAAATTTTAATATATTAACAATGGGGCTTTTACAGAAGAAATTTTGTTGTAGAACCTAAGAATTTTAGAAAAAATATTTTATTTCTTGATTTACAACTTAAAATTTTTTTTTAACAAAACATTGTTTATTAATGTTGTAATATGTATTAAAATTTTATTAAATCATTTTGAAAGCTTTTTTTTTTTTTTTTTTTTTTTTTTTTTTTTTTTTTTTTTTTTTTT
>JAHWFO010057711.1:803837-840860 GCA_023313115.1 Rhysida immarginata | reverse complement strand
TTGTAAGGTAAGGATATGACTCTCCCTCTATTTTTAGTCTGGTTGAGGGAGAGTCATATCCTTACCTTACAATAAATTATTAATCAAAGGTCTCAATTCTGTTTTTAAATCTTTTAATATTAAGTTATCTTTTAGCAATCCCAACCAGACCAGGCATTTATTACCTAACCCAAAGGACCAGATTCCACCACTACAGAAATCAGGAATATACGAAGCCAGATGTTCCCAATGCGCCACGATGTACAAAGGACAAACTTTCCATAAAATTGAAACAAGATTCGAAGAATACATGAGACACACAAGACATGGTAGAGGGAATCAGTCATCCATAGCCATACACTCTCTAGATACCGGGCATGAATTCTTATTAAACAATGTAAAATTTATTGAGTCAATAAACAAGAAACACCTTCTGGATGCCTTCGAAAGCTTAGCCATTCAAAAAACAGATAAAAAATTATTACTCAATTTAGATAGGGGCCCTATTAGCGTATCACCATTGATCAAATGGGCGACGCACTTACCCAATCAATAAATTTCAGTTGGATCTTTTTGTCTTGATTGGCTTCTGTCCGTTATAAATACTCAGCATGTTCTATTCCAAGTCAGTTCTCTCGAGGTGCTCCTTGGCTGCTGAATGATGAAAGCAAAGCTTTCGAAAAGCGCTTACAGACTCAGGTTGTATTTTTTCATTTTATTTTCGGTCTCTTTCTTTTTATGTTTGTTCAATTCCTGTTTCGTTGTGGAAAAAGAGTTTTATTTTATTCTTAAGTTAATCAAATAAAAGAAAATTGGGGGTTCCCTTTTAAAATTTAAAGTTGCCCCACCTCACCGCCTACAAGGAGTGCAGAGGGCTAATTTTGGCACTATTAAATAGCATTCAAAAATTTGTGACACGTATTTTTTTTTTGTTTTTAACAAGATGAGTATTTTTCGAGATATTAGACTATTCTGGGACTTTTTTTATTCATCTGGTATGTCATATGCTTTATTTATGTCATCTGGATTGATAGAAACTTAAGAATTATTTTCTTATTCTACCTAACTTTCTACTCAATGGAATTGAGTTTGGAGCTGTGTATTTTAATATTAGTCCATTATGGTAATCGTTATTTTTCTTCTATTACTAATTTTAATTCGATGGAATAAGTATTTTTTAAAGAATAACTCAAGATGTTATTTATTATATACCACACTTCAGATGTTAAATTATTAATTAAAAAATAACAACTCCATTTTAATTAAGAATAGAAATAGAAATATGGTAGAAATAGAATTAAAAAGAAATACAAAGGTCATACAAATGAAAACGAAAATTATTTATTTCATCCAAAGTGTATACAAGGAATTTAAAAATACTCTCCAAATGCGTTAAGGCATTTATCACACTGTGTAACAAGGCGTGTAATTCCTTTATGGAAGAAGTCTTTCGGTTGCGTGTGGAACCATTCCAAAACCTCTTCCTTCACTTCATCATCCGACTAAAACCTATGGCCTTTCAGATGTTTCTTGAGATCCATTCCAAACACGTGAAAGTCACATGGGGATAAGTCAGGGCTGTAAGGTGGATACTGCATTGCTTCCCAGTTGAACTTTTTGATGAGGTCTACCATTGCTTTCGAGGTGTGAAGACGCGCGTTGTTGTGGAGAAGAGGCACTCCTTCTGTAAGAAGTCCAGGACACTTGCATTTGATGGCCTTACGCAGTGCCTTCAGTGTTTCCCCATATCGTGCTGCATTAACTGTGGTGCCTTTTTCAAGAAAGTCCGGTAAAATCGGGCCTTTGTGATCAAAAATCACGGTCAACATCACCTTCCCAGTGCTGTTTGCGATTGGAAACCCATAATGCTTCCATTGACGACTTTCACGTTTGCTTTCGGGCTGAAAATGAATGCACCACCTTTCATCCCCTGTAACGATTCTGTCGAGAAAACTCTCTCCTTCCTGCTCATAGCGAGTCAAATGTTGCAGGGACATGGCCATTCGAACTCCAAGTTGTTCTGATGTCAAATGATGTGGGAACCATTGTGCACAGATTTTTCTGTAGTGCAGATGGTTCCTGATAATGGAGTGAACAGTTCCACGACTAAGGCTAGTTTTAGCAACCACGACATCGATTGTCACTCTTCTGTTTTCCTTTAAGACAGCATAAATTTTGGCTTTGGAATCATCCGTAATGGTGCAGTTTGCTTGTCCGGGTCTTTGATCATCTTGCAATGATGACCGTCCCTCCGAAAACCTCTTGCTCCATGCCCAAAGGATCCAGGCATACGAGTGAAGGTTAGGCAGTCATTTCCATAGACGTTCTGCATACGACGATGAATTTTAGAAACTGAAACTCCTACACATGTGAAAAAACGAATTACTGCTCTCTGTTCCTGTTTCGTTGACTCCATTTTGTTGTTTGGACGAAGCGATCACTCGCAGAGTTTTGAAGCGCGAGCTGTCGATCTTTCTCACGTGATGCAACACTTGCAACCTATTGTTCAATTTGCATGTGGGGTTTCACAATTGTTGAAAACAAAAACTTACAATCCTACACATCATTTTTTTTTTACCACACAAATTTTCATTTTCATTTGTACGACCCTTATAGAAATAAAAATAAATAATAAAACAATTGAATAAAAGTCACCCGATGTGGAGAAATACAAATGTTGAAGTAGACGAAAACACAGATGAAATGAAGGTTTTGTGTTTCGTCTATAAAAGCTTTACAAGAGCTCCTATTTTTTAATTAATTATACATTATTACAACTCCTACTCTTATATAATGTTAAATTATTGATAAAAAATAGAAAAGAAAATTCCACCCTCTGGATTCAAACCAGAAACCTTCAGCTCATGCCGCTGACACATGTCTAAACAGATTGTGCCACCATAGACATGAAAGCATTATGCTATTTACATATCTTTTGGGCTTGGTTAGAGTCGTTACCTATCCGCAGACTGGGTTATCTTTCCTGAGGCGTAATATTCATTAAACAATAACTCAAGATAGGTCCATGAGGGTTTTATTACACTCCATATGTTAGATGTTAAATTATTGAGGAAAAATTAGTGTAATGCTTTCATGTCTACAGTGGCATAATCAGTTCCTGGTTCGAATCCAGGCTATGGAATTTTCTTTCCTATTTCTCATCAATAATTAAACAATTTTTAATGAATAATTTATGATTTTAATTTATTATATTTTATCTTAACTCAGATGACATCAAATGATGCATATGACTAACCTCATTAATGCACATGCATTCAGAGTTCATTCAGTTTTCCAGAGCAAAGAATGAAAAAAAAAGTGCAGCTTGAATTTGAAGGAATATTGGATATCCGAAATTGTATAAAATTTCCGAAGTCCAAAAAACCGAGTCAGGAGGTCCATAAACATTCACAATAGCTAGCATGCTTTGTGTGGTTATTACATTGTTCCGTCACATACAACAGTCAGGGAAAAGGTAGAATAGGAAGCAAAGCTCCACTCGTTTGTTGAAATAAAAGTGATCTTAGCGGTAATGCGCAGTAGGTTTGGAAACTGAATAAATAAACAAAACCACGTGGTCAGGTCGTAGAGTACATGATCGCTTTCTGTCCGTTAATGCAACACCACCGAGAGAGAAAGCCTCATCACTGAAATGCCATACATTGTTACATCATCTAACTTAGTCATACTTTAGGACTTATTATTGGCGACATTAGGTGATGTAACAATGTATGACGATTCTGTGAGCAGGCCTTCTCTCTCGATAGTCTGCCGAGATGCACGTTAGAGCACTAACGATTCGGGATGAGACTACACTCAAATTTCTATAAAGGTTTTTCATTCTTTTTTTTTCTGTTTTGTAAAATGTTGACTAAAAGGACTCGTGCTGGATTTGGTGCATGCAACAACTCAAATTTTAATAATAAACAATTCAAAGCGGTTGACGGAATCATATAGCACAGGAGGGGAAGATGCAGCTGCTAAGCACAGCCGTAGCCATTATAGCAGTGGGAGGAGCCCAATAAAACTAACAGCCATTAGTTTCCGAACCTGGCGTTGTAGAGTTTGGTGGCACTTTTTTGATTTCAACGAAATAACATTGGAACAGTTACGATCTACGCCTCCCATTCTACCTCTTCCCTGCAACAGTGTTCAGCTGGGCAAGGGGATATGAAAGTGGGAACAAAACCACCAAGAAAAGGAAGAGTGGTGTCTGCTCGTGCACCTCCTGGACTGATACGAAAATTCCATGTGATATTAAGCTTATTGCCGAAAACAGGTGGACCACGTTTGACAAGTTTGAGTGGGAAATCGGTCTTAATTGCCACACACATTACATCAAACCGCTTTCTACATTTTTGGCCATTTCTGTACTCATCAGACCTTGAACCCTGTGACTCTGCCCTCCTCAGTGAAATGAAGAAGCCTTTATGTAGTATCAGATTTCTGGAAGTGGTGTAGCCATATGAAAGCTACCAGAGTGGTGGCAAGATGCATAGCTCTTCGAGGAGAATACGCGGAATTTAGCTGAATTTAGCTGGACCATTCATGATACGTTAAATATCATTACAATAAATCATTTTAAATTTAAACTCAGAAGTGCTACTCCCTCATTTACTTGTGTTTTTGATTGATAAAAGTGAAACGGATAGTCTATGCCATTAAAGTTATTTTACACATGTACTGCTAGGCACCAGTGATTATTCATTATCTATTCGAATTGTGTGTTTATTGTTATTTAAACGTTTCCCATTTCATTGGGTTTGAAATTATTTTCTTTTTCTTACAGAAAACCTATTTGCCATTTGGGAAAGGCCTAGGAGGAACCAGTATCATTAATGGATTGATTTGCACACGAGGCAATGCAGAAGATTATAATAATTGGGCATCGATGAGAAATGAAGGCTGGAGTTATGAAGAAGTTTTAAAATATTTTAAAAATCTGGAAACTTTTCAAGGGCCAATGATCGGACAAGATGATGGTAAAGAATATTATAAATATTTTAATTAGAATACAGTAAAAATCACCTATGACTTATGTTAAAACTTATAAGTTGACATGAGGAAAACTAAAGGTCTCATCACAACTCCATTGAGTCATATAAAAAATGTATGGCTACAATGACTTCACTTAAAACAGCATATTTGCTATTAATAAAAATGATAAGAAAAGGACTGGACAACTTTTGATTAGCAGTTGTATATTTGTGTTGAAATTATTGTACATAAACATCCTGTTCAGGTTATCCACGAAGAAATACGGGCCGATAATGTGGCCTTCTGTAATGCCACACAACTTATTATACACCACGTACATGTTGGTTGTTTACCTCATGGAGGCAATGGCATGCGACTAGTGGAACGTTGTGAGATGGTCGTCTGACCAGCAAGGTTAAATTTGGACAAAATCGTTTGGATTGCCTAAGTCTAGCCAGCCTCTGCTAACTCTCTTATCAACGAGTTTCCTTTCACTGGAATGCTGCTTTGGGCTTTAAGATCTCCTGTAACAACAATAAAGCAGAATTCGAAAGTCTATCTACTCCTTGTTACATAGAATCAAGAATGGAACAAATTCATTTGACTAATGTGCAATAAAAAAAATTATTAAAAGGTTGACACGATCAAAACGTTGATACCATTAAAAACTTGACATGATCAAAAATTAAATAATGAATAGAAACTGGAGCTGGTACCCCAAACATCAGGAAATGATATTTCTTGAAAAAACAGAAAGAAAAATTCTCCGATCTGCATTCGAACCAGAAACGTGTGTTGAGCATATGATACTCGAGGTTCCTGGTTCGAATCCAGATCGCAGAATTTTTCTTTCCATTTTTCAAGTATGATCAAAAGGTTGATACCATCAAACAGTTGACTAAATCAAAAAGTTAACACGATCAAAAAACTGACACAATCAAAAAGACAATCAAAAAGTTGATATGATCTAAAAGTTGGCACGACCAAAAAGTTGACAGAATCAAAAAGTTGATACTATTAAAAAACTGATATGATCAAAGGGTTGACACAATCAAAAAGGTGATACCATTAAAAAATTGATGACTAAATCAAAAAGCTGACACGGTCAAAGAGTTAACATGATTAAAGAAATTGACACGATCAAAAAGGACAAATCAAAAAGTTGACACAATCAAAAGATCGACACGATTAAAATGTTGATACGATTAAAGAGTTGATATGATCTAAAAATTGACGCAGTCAAAAAGTGGATACAAATCAAAAAGTTGATATCACTAAAAAACGGATATGATCAAAGCATTGACATGATCAAAAGTTGATACAACCAATAAGTTGACACAATCAAAAAGTTGATACCATTAAAAAATTGACACAATCGAAGGGTTGATACCATCAGAAAGTTGATAGATCAAAAAAAGTTGAAACAATCAAAAAGTGGACAAGATCAAAAATTTGAAAACAGTTTAAAAGTCAACACAATCAGAAAGTTGATTCAGTCAAAAAATTGACTCGATCAAAAAGTTGATACCATCAAAGGTTGATACCACCCAAAAAGTTGACACGATCAAAAATTTTTTGATAAAATCAAAATAGTTGGCATAATCAAAAATTTGACGTGATCAAAAAGTTGACATGATCAAAGTCAACAATTGTCCTGCCTGCATTTTCCATTGCAAATTTAAAATTTATAAATATTCTATTTTTCACGCTAATGACAACAGCCTGATTACACCATTGGGCTTCCTCAAGATTTATTTCAGAAAACTTTTACTCTCGCAAATTTTAAATTTTTATGATGATAAAAATTCGATTATTGATGCCAAGTTTTTAAAAATATGTGTCTGTAATAACATTAACATCCTCAACAATTCAACTGTTTTAAACATTCCGGATTAATATCACAATTGGGTATAACAATAAAAGCTCCCAGTAATTGTCAGGTGCATCGTTATAGGTGATTTTCACTGATTTAGCATATCGTCATAATTGAAAACACTTTCCAAATATATACTCTGATTACTAACTATGGTCACCATTTTAATGATAGCTTAATACCACATGCATGCAATTTAACATTTTAAGCATACTAATTATTAAATAGCCCCAATGCAGTATTATTATCTATTTAGAAAACTTAATCATTCATTTAAAAATTATTATGAATTTTTCTTTCTTTCTTCTTCTTATTAGTGGAGTATCATAATATCGGAGGACCTGTATTTATTTCTCAGCCTCCATATAAAACTAAAATTGCTGAAACTTTTATAAATGCATGTCAGAGTCTTGGATTTTCGGAAATTGACTACAATGGTGCTACACAGATAGGTATGCATATGTAGTTTCTCATAAATAGAAGTACAAATTTTAAGGGTAGGTAGAGAACATCAAAGAATTGAGAATTGCATAGGAACCTGTGATGTCATGGGAAAGTGGTAGAAAAGGTAAAAGAAAATGAAAGGACACAAGACAGAGATTACCAGAAACATTTATTGCACATAAATATTACAAATGGCATAGTAGATGATTCCATTTCAGAATGTTACAGGAGGTATTTGAAATTTCTATTCAAAACACATCGTACACTAGCCCGAGACCCACCTACAGCAGCAGCGACAGCATGTATGCTGGTACTCGGATTCCTCTCTAAGACATCAGACACATTCTGTTCCATGGTGGGCATACGAGTCACTCGTGGCTTGCACTCATTATGCTTGTTACCTCTTAAAGACTCATATTCGCACAAACTCTGATGCATGTGCAAAAAATCAGATATTTCCCTTTCAGTGCTCTCATGAACAACAAGACCTACTGACATATCGTGACGTTTCCAGTCATGGGTTCCTATGAAATTCTTTTGGTGTTCTCTACCTCCCCTTAAAATTTGTATCTCTCACAAAATACTCATTGTGCAATCCTCTCATGACGCAGCATGCATCCATTTAGTAGGTCTGTGAGACCAACTTCTCCTACTATGGCCACTATGTTCTCCTGACCTCACACTATGTGATTTCTTCCTTTGGAGATTTGCTTCATACCATGTTTATATGTTTCTGCTACTGATCAATCAACACCTGAATTGCTATACCAAACTGTTATAACCATTCAGTCAATCATAACAGACATCATGCTGATACATATATGGGAGGATATGGACTACCGAATGGATGTATGCTGTGCAGAAGGGAATCACAGATGAGCATTTGTAACTTAGACAATTCTTCTTTTATCCAATGTAACATTTGTCCTTGTATCTCATCACTGTGAGATATAAAAAATTTTATTTAAACTGCGATATTCTTTTGCCTAGTATACGCAGTAGTACAAATCTCACTATGACTTCTAAGTATACAGGGGTTGGACAAAATAATATGAACACCTGTGAAATGAGACAAAATATTTATTAATAGGGCGATGACCCTCCTTTTGCATTAATTACAGCTTGTATCTGATGTTGGGATACGAAGCCGCCACTCCTGCAAAAAAGTCGCTCATTGGCAAAGTAACCTTGGAGGTGGAACACTATTGCATAGCTTGGCCTCCAAAATCTTCTATAAAGGTTCAATGATATTAAGATCAGGGGACTGAGAGAGCCAGTCGAGGTGTTGTAGTTCATCATTATACCAGTCTCGGACAATTTGAACAGTGTGAATGGGAGCCTTATCGTCTTGGAACACAGGTTGTTTATCAGGCAATACAGTTTGTATCTACCATTTGGATGAAGATGGTCGGCCAGAGTACTGCCCATGAAGCAGTGTGTGGGGTACCCATTTGCTCAACTTGTAAGTCTTTCCTAGGCTGTGCAGGTGACGTCTAACTGTTTCATCAGAAACCTGATACCGTATGGCAAGTTCACCACATGTTAAACTGCTGTCCTCCTCTATGGCCGTTTTCAGGGCCCGGTCATCTAAGGCTTGTGGTCGACCACTGCGCGGTTCATCAGAAATGGCAAATTCTCCAGAC
Source organism: Rhysida immarginata (assembly GCA_023313115.1). Taxonomy (NCBI): domain Eukaryota; kingdom Metazoa; phylum Arthropoda; class Chilopoda; order Scolopendromorpha; family Scolopendridae; genus Rhysida; species Rhysida immarginata. Next base: position 831,944 of record JAHWFO010057711.1, on the reverse strand, counting down.
CTGAATTTCTGGAACCAATGCCTTGCAGTGCGTTCATTCACAGCATCATCCCCAAACGCAAGACACGTTTGGTGACTGGATGTTGCTGCTTACAAGCCCACCTTGAAGTCATAAGGCAGACAATACCTAACCATATCCTTCACTTTTGCATGAGATGCGATTGTTATGAATGCCCAACAGCCCTGTATTTTGGACCACACTGTACGCTCATCTTCTATCACTTCCTTTTATGGCAAGAACTTTTGTGGTTACCTGGTATAAAGCAAAATAAAGAGTTTATATTGTTCATCTTTTTCCTTTATATTTTAGGTTGTGCAAATCCATACTTCTGTCTTTACAAAGGAACACGGTGGAGTACTTATGAAGCGTATTTACGACCTATCCAAAATCGAACGAATATAGAAATTGTCACTAATGCTTATGTTACCCAGGTTCTTTTTTTTTTTTTTCCTTCTTTTTTTACATAATTTCTTCGGTAACAATAAATCAAATCAATCAATATATTAAGCCCAAAAAATGACATTAATTAATCAAGTACAGTTTAATTTTATAGTGAGAATTCTATTAATTATTGTTTCTTATATATACAAGTATTTACAACTCTACACAGCTGATAACCGATGGTCATCGAAAAGCAGTTGGCGTTAGATTTGAAACAGACGGAAACAGGTGGACAGCATCTGCTAAGAAAGAAATCATCCTTTCTGCAGGAGCAGTAAAGACGCCACACATCCTCATGCTGTCAGGGATAGGAAATTCTGCTGAATTAACAAAGCACGGAGTAAGTAAAATGTAATTCTATAAATTTCTTTCATTTGGAAACGACATTAAAATAGGGAGAATACAGAGGGTAGGCAGGAATGAATGTGAACGATTTTGAAAAGTTTTGGTAAGAGCTCGTACTATTTCAAGGTGGCTAATAGTCAAATTTTTATACACTCGTGAAGCATTCTGAAAATTAGATTATTGAAAAGGAAACATGCTTTTCCTAAAACTAGATCCCATAATAAAAGGCAAAGTTCAGCAGCTCTTCCAAATGAAATGGTCAAGTTCACAAATAATTCATCAACAAATCAGACAGTGATTGCATGAGCAATATCCAAGCTGAGAAAAGAAGCCAAAGAAACCACATAACCACGATATCTGCAGTGAAAAAAAGATGCAAAGATGGATAACGTTTCAGAAATGCGCTAAAATCTGCAAACTCTCTGAGCCAAAGAAGCATGCCCAGATGGTGAACCTTCCTAGGTCAACTTTCAGATATCATATTTCGAATGCATTTCAGTTTGGAAATGAGGGGGGGAAAAATCAAGTTCATGATATCTCAGCAGCCAAATTGAGAGAGTTTCTTTTATTTTTATTTATTTAATCTTTAGAAAAAATACAATCATCCATCCAGGGCCAGTATGGCGAAGGGCCGACAAGATAGTGATACAGTGTATAGCAAATTTATATTTGAAATTTTATAAGAGGGGACGAGGTAAGTGGGGATAAGGTTGGTAGTTAATTAAAAGGGAGTGTAGATAAATAGTTCTTTATGCGGGTTTTAAAAATAATGATGTTCGATAAAGTGCGGAGATCTAAAGGTAAGGAGGTTATAACATTATTATTGAGGGCTTTAAAAATGAAAATTGCCAAGTTTATGAAGTATAGTTGGTGTAATGGAGTTAATCCAACAGTTTTAAAAAGGTGAAAAACAAGAGCTGGTTTTTGAAGTTTTAATAAAATGTGGACAAACCATTTTTGCAGTTAAAAAAGCATAGGATGTTACATTTACTGGTTGTACCCCCCAGAATATTAGACCATAGGATAGTGAGAAATGAATCATAGAGTTATAAAGGAGGAGAATTTTGGGGGGAAGAAAATGGAGGCAGGAAAAAAGACCTAAACGCTGATTCAGTGTGTGAGCTAGAGCATTAACATGGATGTCCCAGGAGAGGTTATGAGTTAAATTTACACCTAAATATTTGAAAGAATTAGATTGAGTAATTTGCTGAGAATTGTAGAGTAGAGAGAATTTGCTGGTATCAAACTCTCTGGTATATTTTTTGTTGTATTGATGGAATATAATATATAAGGTTTTGTCTAGATTGAGAGACAGGTGATTGGTTGTGTTCCAAAGTAGGAGTTTTTCTAAGATTAAATTAAAAGTTTCTTGAATTGAATTTAGCGATGTGTTGGTAAAAAATATTGTTGCATCATCAGCGTATAGAATACAGGGGAGAGGGGAAAGTGCGAGGGGAAGATTATTTATAAATAGAGTGAAAAAGAGTGGGGATAGAATGGGGAACTCCAATATTGCAGGTAATTGTTGAGAATGTTTTATTTGAAAAACATTATTACCACCAACAAGGCTTGGTTGTATTTAATATGCTGCAGGGGACAGAGAAGATTTTTTTACAGTTTATTATCAAAGCCTCGAATGACTGTCAACAAAAAACTGCTACATTGCAAAGCCATCATGTGTGGAGAGGGATTTCGTATAATGGCAAAATGCATTTGCGAATTATCAGCCTGGAGCTAAGTCAAACACAGATTATTATATCTACAAGGTTATCAATTCATTTTTGTACACCGAATTTGAAAAGTTATATCCAAAAGGCAATTACATTCTCCATCAAGATTCCGCCTCTACTCATAGACCGCACAAAACTCTTGACTTATTGGAAAAAAGAAAAGTGAAGTACTTTCACTCCAACAAATGGATGCCTCAATCTCCAGATGCAGCCCTTATGGACTATCAAGCTTGGGGTTACTTAAAACAGAAGCTGTGAGGTCACAAAGTAACAAATCTAAAGGATCTTTTCAGTGAGTGGAAGAAAATGCCTCACAAGCTTACTAATAAAGCTCTGGATTCGTGGAAAAAATGTTGTCGGCAAATCTATACTCACCAGGGAAAACAAATTGAGTAGTGTTTTTAGTGTCTTGTGCCAATAAATTACAATAAAATTTCAAAATTGTTCATCTTCATTCCTGCCCATCCTCTGTAAGTCATATGGTCATCTATTTCCTAAGCCCCTATTCAAGAGCCCAAACCCACAGAAATCTAGTGGTGATGCATCGGGGGATTTAACACATCCCCCAACACATCGCCGATTTTCCAATATCTTTTTGAATTACTTTATGGACAGTTGCCTGAAGTACGCTTATCGACCGTTTTTGCCAGTAAGATAAAATTCTTTGGGCTGCTGTCTCAACCAGACAGTGACTTCCCTTTGTACACAGCTGCCAAAAGATGTTTAAGAGGATAGAACAAATGGAAGTCGTGAGGAGCAAAGTCAAGGCTATTTGATAAGACTGTGAACATCCTCTTACTGCAAAAAGACCACTGAGATGCTGAGAAAGTTCAAGTGGAAAGTCCTCGAGCACCTTCCATACAGTCCTGACATTGCTGCAAGCAACTTCCATTTGTTCGGCTCTCTTAATCATCATCTTTAGGATGAATACTTTCTCAACGATGAAAGGAATCATTATGGGCTTGTGAAACGATGAAACAAATTCCTCAATGTACAGAGAGATTATGCAGAGATATAAAAGTAGTTATCAAATCAGTACATGTATTGGTTTCATTTCTATATCCATTTGTAACTTGACTTACTGACTTCCCTCGTATAATGGAATTCATAAACTTTAAATTTTAATGTTAGTGCATTAATAAGGTGCTTCTCATGAGCAAACATATGAAGATTCATAGGGATCATACAAATAATCTTATTTTTGATTTGAGGAACACCAGGGACATATGAAGGAATTTATGACACCTTCATAAAGAGATAAACTTTTAAATTGGTCAATATTTGTCAAATAAATGCATATACTGAATTAAGAAGTTACCATATTTTCATAACATTTCCATTAATATTTCAAAATTGTTTGCAGATTCCTATACAGATTAACTTACCAGGAGTTGGACAGAATCTTCTGGATCACATAACAGTTTTAGGGATGACATTCACAGTGCCACCCGATATTGGATTTTCCTTTAGGACTGATGTTACACCAGAAACATTGGAACTGTGGGAAAAGAAGAGGCTAGGTTTGAACTTTTATCACTAATGTATTTAAGTCAAATTTTTTTACAATAATTTATGCTGCTTAATGTCCAGTAAATATTTTTCTTTTCATAAGCTGCAAACATGCATTTTCTATTGATATTTTATATTTGTAAAAAGCATGGCTGAATTTGGGTTGCAGAATATTTGCATTATCCATAGTATGAATTTGTCATACAACAAAAATTGTATTAATAATACAACAGTGACTACAATGGAATTTATAAACTCTAAATTTCAATGTTAGTGCATTAATAAAGTGTTTCTCATGAAGATTCATAAAGATCATACAAATATCCAAGGCTGGTCGCATATGTATCAACAATGGTGATAGCAACACAGAATTCTTAAAATGATATGGTAATACAAACCTCATTTCCATAAAAGTTGGGACAGGGTGAAAACATACAAACAGCAAAAATATTGATACACTGATTTGTTAAAGAGATATGACCTTATTTGTCTACTTGAACTTATTTTTTATTTAGATTCTATTTAATCTTTGATCATTATGGACCATATGCACACTAATATTGTTTTGTTTTTTTTTTGCTTGTTTTACTAACCCTTTGTTTGCTTTTTTATTGTTGTTTCACTATTGCACCCATAGGGCCTCCTTGTCGGTCCATGACCATACTGGCCCTATCGGGAGCTATTGTATTTTATTAACCCATTTTTAAATAAATTAAATGAATAAAATAAAATAAATAAATGTATTAATTCATTGCATGAGGTTCGTACAAATGAAACCAAAAATTATTTATTTTATCCAAAGTGTATATAAGGAATTTAAAAATACTCTCCAAATGTGTTAAGGCATTTATCCCATTGTGTAACAAGGCATGTAATTCCTTTATGGAAGAAGTCTTTTGGTTGCGTGTGGAACCATTCCAAAACCTCATCCTTCACTTCATCGTCTGACTGAAACCTGCAGCCTTTCAGATGTTTCTGGAGATCCCCAAACACGAGAAAGTCACATGGGGATAAATCAGGGCTGTAAGGTGGATGCTGCATTGCTTCCCAGTTGAACTTTTTGATGAGGTCTACCGTTGCTTTCGAGGTGTGAGGAGGCGTGTTGTCATGGAGAAGAAGCACTCCTTCTGTAAGAAGTGCAGGACGCTTGCATTTGATGGCCACGCACAGTGCCTTCGATGTTTCCCCATATCGTGCTGTGTTAACTGTGGTGCCTTTTTCAAGGAAGTCCAGTAAAATCGGGCCTTTGCGATCAAAAAACATGGTCAATATCACCTTCTCCATGCTGTTTGCGATTGCTTTTGATTTTATCGCGATTTGACTTTGTTTGCAATTGCTTGTTTGGACGAAGCGATCCTCACAGAGCTTCGAAGCGTGAGCTATCGTTCTTTCTCACGTGGTGCAACCTATTGTTCAATTTGCACGTGGGGTTTCGCAATTGTTGAAAACAAAAACTTACGATCCTACACATTGTCTATAGGGGCCGCAAATTTTGCCTCGCAAGGGTTCTTTAACGTGCAGCCGGCAAACGACTACACGGGATCAATGGCTTTACTTCCCTTCCAAAGGAAGTGCGTGATCTCGGGATTTTCCCCCTGAAAAAATCCTTGTTGTCCTCGGCCTGGGTCGAACGTGCATACTTGGGCATCAGAGGCGATCACGCAACCACTGAGCCACCAAAGCCGATTTTTATTTATTTATTTATTTTATTTTAAATTTGTTAAGAAATTACAATAGAGCACAACTGGGTCCGGTTTGGTCAAAGACCGACGAGTTAGGTCCTAGTGGGCTCTGAATGCCACAAGCAAGAAGGTGGTATAAAAATTAAAGTCATTGTGATACAAGGTAATCAATTATAGAACAGATATACAGTGCTCCCTCTATATAACGAAACTCTACGTAATGCCAAATTTATAATGGCAAGTCCATATAATGAAGTTTTTTTCCAGAAAATAAAAACTGCAGACTCATTCCTGTTTGTAGTTTTTATTTTCCAGAGAAAAACTTTGTTATATGGACTTGATATAAATTTGGTATTATGTAGAGTTCCGTTATATAGAGGGAGCACTGTGATATAATATGACATAAATTATAGAAACATCAAAGCTCTCGAATTGAGAGTGAATAAAAAAAATGCTTATTAACCTGTAATCAGATTATGCATTAGATGACAACTATACAGAGAAATCGGTCAGGAAAATAAGAGATTCGATATAAATTAACGTGATTCAATAACATCGCTAGTAAGAATGAAATGCTTTAAAGCTTTTCGAAAAATGCTATAAGAGGCAGATGAGCAAATTGTTAAAGGTAGACATGCCCAGTACCTAACACCACTTAAAGCAACGCATCTGTTACAATAATTGTGTGTACTAACCGAAATACAAAATTCTCCTGCATTTCAGGTTGGATAGTTATGCCTGTCTTGAACCAACTGTAACTTAAAGGGAGTAGAAACAATCAACAGAGAATTAAGTATTTTATAAGTATAATAGCATGTTTGGATAAAATAGATTTGGTAAATAGTTAAAATATGTAGCACAGCGAATAGATGAGAAACTGAAATAGACTTGGGAACTTTTAACAAGGTACGTAAGAACAACTTCTGTAGTTTAAAAAGACATTTCATATTATAAGATGAGGTAGATCCCCAGAAGATAACGTCGTAACACAAGAGAGAGTGTATCCAGGAATGATAAAGTAACAATAGGACTTTTTAGGGTAAATAATGTAGCCTGGTAATCAAATTCACCATATATTCTCAATTGGGGACAAATCAGGACTGCAGGCAGGCCAACTTAACACCCGAATTAATCTATTGTTTAGCCACTGTCCTGTAATGCGAGCTGTGGGGTGTTTAGCATTATCTTGTTGAAATAGAAAGGGACGGGTTGCAAATAAACATCGCCAAGAAGGCAACACATGTTCTTCTAATATTCCAGGATATGCTTGTGCATTAACGGTGCCGTTGCAGATGTGCAAGTTTCCCAATCCATTGAAACTCATGCAGCCTCAGACCATTATTGAAGCTGGCTTCTGTACAGCACGTCAGTAACAGGCAGGAATGTCCTTTTCCTCTTTGGTCCTAAGTACACGCCGACGATTTTTGCCAACAACAACCGTAAATGTTGAATCGGACCACAAAACACATCGCCACTGGACATCAGTTGGGTGTGTGTCCAAGTCAAGCATCTACGTTTCTGCTGTGTGTTTACGAACACCTTTTGTTTTGTATAATAGAGCTTGAACTTAAATTTTGTTATGTAGCAGCGAATGGTAGTCAACGATAAAGGTTTTTGATAGAATCCTCGAGCCCATTCCGCAATTTCTGTCACTGTTGACTGTCTATTTTTTAATGCAGTGACGTCTGAAAACCTGAAGATCACGATCAGTCAGAATTGGTATCACGTATTCACCACCATCTTTGTCCTTTACGAATGGTGGTATTCCACTTATCCTCTACCTTTTAATAGTATTATTATCTGTAGACAATGGAAGTTCAAGATTCAGGGCTATTTCATGCTCAGATACATTGCTTCTAAATTATTGGATTATTTTATTGCGCATATCTTGACCCACCGCCTTCCCTCGACCCATGTTGTCATGTAAATGACTGGCCGCACATTGCAGTTTGCATTTAAAGAGGGAAAAGTTATGACGCAATGTTCTCCAGAAGTATTGAGAATATTCATGTCACTTCTACGGCTTCTGGTGCGGTCTTTTCCTTCTGACCCAAACATTACGGTGCATGTTGCCAATGGCAATTTCGTTAAAAAATTATATATGACCAAAAAAGATGGCATTTATGAATTGTACATATTTTACTTCATTCACTTCAAATGCATTTATTATTTTTAATTTTTCTAATATATATTTAGTCAGTCATGTTTTATTTGCATTTTTCATATTGTCACAACTTTTATGGAAATGGGGTTTGTATAATATTCATTAAGACATGTAATGCAAGGCAAAGTTTGTGCAATGTAAATATAAATATAACGTTCAGTTAAGGCATGTAATTCAGATTCCATCCCACCTCTGCAAATTATACAACAAAACAGAATTTGTAACAATGCATAGAAGTACTGTTGTTTGGGCTTCTCTTAGAATTGATAGTTATTAGAACTTTACATTTTCTTGAAAATCTTTAAAAATGAGCAGTAACTGGAGATAATAGAGACTAGGAAAAAAAATGTGTTACTTTTGTTTTCCAAAATGTGATAAGGATGAAAAACTGAAAATACAAGCTCCTTTTATGAAAATTACAAAATGCATGTTTTTTTGAGATTTTTTTTTCCTAAGTCCAGAGTATTCCTTTATGCATTGTTCAAGTTAGATCTATTCGCAGTCGTCAGTCCTCTAGCAGCCAATTACTCAAGCTTCCAAAATGGCCACTGAAGGGGGTAGGTGAACAGCAGACGACACCTCATAGCATGGCAGCTAGTGGTGCAGCTAACTGAATAAGCATGAACGACTCTATATCCATCATCAATATTTTAAATTATCTTGGATTGAATGAACGCCAGTAATGAAAGAAAAAGTGTTTAGTAGAGCAGGGAGGCACTTTTAAATGCTCAGTGTGTAATGTCTTTTGAAAACGTTAACAGATATAAGGCCACGTGACCATTATCTCCCACAAATCCTATCTCACTAAGAGAATTTCACCTAAAGTTCATAGTATTGTAGACCTTGCCTAGAGGAATTTGCATCCCAACTTTCATAACTACATATAATATGGATTATATATTATAGACAGATGGACCTCTCTAACTCCCACCCCTGTAACCTGATCCCAGTGGGCCAATTAAAATCAAAGTAAATAGTGAAGTAGCACATGGCCATAGTATGCTATATTCCGAATTTCAACCATCTACGTCAAAAAAATTATATAAAATATGAAAGGGAGCGAGAGACTGACATGGTAAAAGCAATAAGTTGCTCTATTCTTCCGCTACTTAATAGAGCTTTGTGTTTTGATTCTATACCTTTATACGATCCGTACATTAGCCAGGGTTGATAATTATGTTCACCTCCTGTGGGGTGGAACTAACATTGCTATTCCTTAGCACAAGGGCTATTATGTGTATGAAAGGTGAAAGTACAGTACTGTTCCTCCCACAAAATATTACATGTTGAGCATTTAAAACTGCCTTCCCCCTTTTAATTACTGGCGTTCACTCCAAAATAATATAAAATATCAGCTATGGATATAGTTGTCCATGCTTATTCAGTTAGCTGCACCAGTAGCTGCCATGCTATGACGTGTTATCTGCGGTTCACCTACCCCCTTTGGCAGCCATTTTGGAAGCTTGATTCATTGGCCGCTAGAGGGCTGACGACTGCGAATAGCAATAAGGATCATCTAGTTCTACTGTTTATACCATATTTCTTTATATATTACAGGACCTCTAACAGTTCCATTTCGATCAGAGGGCATTGGCTTTTTCATGACTCCAAAATCAAAGCATGCAGAGTTTCCTGATTTTGAATTACTTTTGTTACAACCACCAGGCTCATACTTAGGCTTAAATAAAGAAGTAATGAGAATCTGTTTCATTGAATGCAAGTTTGCTATAAGGGGAAGTCAGTAAGGATATAAAAAATTAAATAAATACGAGTACAGATTTGAAAACTACTTTTATGTCTCCGCATAATTTCCCTGTACATTGAGGCACTCCCATGGTTTCACAAGTCCCTCAAAACCAGTAAGATAACTTGGAGTGCTCTTTAAACCAGGCAGTGACTTCCCTTTGTGCAACTTCATCGTCGGCCGAAAGATGAGGTTTAAGAGGACCAAACAAATGGAAGTTGTGAGGAGCAAAGTCAGGGCTATATGATAGGCAATATGCCCTCATAATCCCAGAAGACTGTGAACATCCTCTTACGGCCATCAGGACAAACGAAATGCTCAGAAAGTTCAAGTGGAAAGTCCTTGAGCATCCTTCATACAGCCCTGATCTTGCTCCAAGCGATTTCCATTTCTACAGCCCTCTTTTGGCTGAACACTTTCTATGATGAAGCTGTTTGGTCCTCTTAATCGAAGCGACGGCAAAGGGAAGTCACTGCCTGGTTAAGGCAGCAGCCCAAAAAATTTTATCTTACTGGTTTTTGAGGGGCTTGTGAAACGATGGAATAAGTGCTTCTGATTGAATAAGTACAGAGAAATAAAAATAGTTTCAAATCAGTACTCATATTTATTTCTTTTCTATATGCATTTGTAACCTACTTATTGACTTCCCCTTGTACTTTTTAATGTAAGCACCCCTAAAGGCATACAGACTAAAAATCTATACAAAATGTTTTAAATTTTAACATGTCAAAATTTGATTCAATATTGCTATTCAACCCATTCAATCATTTTCGCAACAATTTACAATCTGATGGGCACTTGCTGCACATCCTCACTCAAACACAGATTTCCAGAGACTAATGCCAATCTGGTGGCAGAAAAAATTCAAGCTTTCTCATTAATACCTCCTTCACTGAAAGAGGGCTCCCGTGTCGACCATAATTTTTCTTGTATAATGCGAAAAATGTTGGCCTAAAAAAGCACCTAAATTTGTGGGACCGCATTATACAAGAGTATAATATTAACGCTGCAATGACTGATGATTGAGGGGGGGGGGGGTTCAAACGAACCAAAAGCCTTTGAACATTACTAAGTGAACATTTCAAAATGCATAATTGCATTTTGTCCTGCTGCATTTTTTTCCGATCATGTTTCATACCATTTAAAATGCATGAAATAAATTATAAAAGTGTATACAGGGTAGACCAAAAAAACTCGCCACTGAAAATTTGTAAGTCCAATGGAAACGGTCCACAAAGGGATGAGCGATTCTAGAAGGAAGCATGCTACCATTAATTACAGCAGGCATTAACGTTAAATGGAACGAGTTGATTTCTAGACGAGGTGGCAATCTTAATTAAGGTTGCCACAAATCGTACACTCTTTAGATCGTTGTCTCTCTTATTGACTAATCGCTTCTTGCCAGAATTCTCGGTACCCTTTGTTTAGAAATCGACTCATTCCATTTAACGTTAACGCCTACCTTAATTAATGGTAGCGTTCTTCCTTCTAGAATCGCTCACCCCTTTGTGAACCGTTTCCATTGGACTTAGAAATTTTCAGTAGCGGATATTTTTTGGTCCACCCTGTATATTTAAAATTATAAAAAACAAAGGTTTTTTTCTGTATATTCTTGCATATTTTATTTCTCACGACAAGTCAAAAATAGGGACCGCTTTATACAAGAGGATAAAATTTTTACTGGTTATTTGGGCTCTGAAAGTGGAATCGCATTATAGTAGAATAAATATGGGTATTTGTTTCTCAGGGAAAAATTAAGGTTCGATACTTTTTGAACACACGTTATATATAAAATTTATTTTTACTCTACCCACTAAAATTATATTGTATGTTTTGTTGTCAGTTTACGTATTCAAAATATACTTTCATTTATATATTTTTCTGTAGGCCTCCGATGCAGCTTTCAAGCCTGAAAATGCATCCGATGAAACTTTGATTGTCTTTCCGATTCTTCTCCAGCCTGAAAGTGTTGGTTCTTTGACGTTGAAAAGCAATAGTCCTTATGATCAGCCCATCATTCAACCCAACTACTTATCTCACATAGCAGATGTTGAAACTTTAAGAGAAGGTAATTTATTGGAGTGATTCTTTTCTAATATACACTCACTCACCAAAAGTCATAGCACACCCCTCTAATCAGGTTCCCTGTCCATAATGAGACAGATCCCCCTGCTTCCATTCTCGGAATGCAGGTGCACAGGACTCCTTGATATCACACAGTCATTGTAAGCAAAACTAGCTGTAGAAATGGCAGCATGCCGAGAGCTATCTGTGTTTGAACGGGGGATGATTGTTGGTGCCAGACGGATGGATGCCTCAATATCAGATGTAGCCAAACACCCTGCAATTTTCCCGCACAACCATTGCAAGGGTCTATCAAGAGTACACCCAACGAGGGGTTACAACCCATGTTGGACAGTGGACGGGCCGCCCATGCCTCATTGATGCCAGAGATATTTGCCGGGTCACCTGGCTTGCAACTGCTGACCGAAGGGCGACAGCGGGCCAAATCACCACGCAGTACAGTCATCAAAGGAAAAATAATCCACACTTGAATTTTACTCTAAGTTTTACTGTTTCAATATTAATTTATTTTTAATAATTTAATATTACATTTAGAGTTCACATTATTAAGATTATTAAATTTAAATAATTTTAATTAAAAAAGCTATTAAAACAACACATTAGCATGAAACATAATATTAAAAATTAAACTCGTGTGGATTATTCCCTTTGGTTGACTGTACAACCAGGGACTTCCCACAACTGACTGTGATGACAATTCTGCGAACCTTAGTAGCTGCAGGCTTTGGGAACAGGAGGCCACGACGGGTGCCACTCTTCTATAGTTGCACATCGTTGGCAACGCCTAGCCTGGGCCCAACCAACATTGACATTGGACCGCTGAGGACTGGCGAAAAGACACATCAATGGCAATCGTGTGATCATAGTGCAGTGCTCCCTCTGCATATTGCCAAATTTATAACTGCAACTCCATATAACGAAGCTTTTTTCTGGAAAATAAAAAGTGCAGACTCATTCATGTCTGCGGTTTTTATTTTCCAGAAAATAAACTTCCATTATACAGAGTATCCATTACGTAGAGTGCCAATATGCAGAGGGAGCACTGTACAAAGGTTTAATTGAGTAAAATCTAGCACTTAGCATGTGTTAGCCAAGAAGACGGGTGAAACTAAGGAGGGATAGTGATGAGTCAGTTATAATCCATGGATGTTAAAGCACACCACACATACCTGCTATATATGGGTCTGGAAATGCGTACATTGAATTAGGTAGTGATTTCATGTGTTGTGGCTTGTCGGTAAGGATGGAGAATTCTAGCCAGACTTTGATGGTCATGGTTGGGAAACAGTCCTGGTGGGCCACTTCATTTGGGTGGTAATGCCTTCCAGAAGGTATTCTTACATGGCACACAATGGATTATGGAATTTTGAATTCTTGAATAATCTTAGAAATGGCATACCACATGCGTCAGACACACACTATCATGGGTTCAAACTGAACATAATTCTTGTCGGTTGCCGTGATCACGACAACAGGTATACAAATAGGTAAAATGTACTTGGGTCCGTGACTTTTGGCCTTTGTGTATAGCAGTGTTAAATTTGTCTTTACTTTTATATAAATTATTAAAATAAATTATTGGGTTGGAAAGATAGTTCCCGCACAATCTTTATTAATGACAGAAATATACGGAAACAATGCGGCAAAAGGCACATATCAATCTGCAATGTATTCACTATTACTGTCGAAAATTTGCAGCCAATGATCATTGATATCTGTGAGATAAATGCAGCCGGTCTACATCAGTTGCGAAATTTTTGCTATGCAAGAAGTTCTGCAGTGGCCGGAATAAGTGGTAGTCTGTGGTCACATTTGCAATGTCTGGTCAAGCATTGTCATGAAGAAAGGTTGCAGATTTCCTCCAACTGCTGCAAAATGGCTGTATGATTGTTGCCAAACTCCTCCGCCAGCGCACCTGATGTCAGGTGAAAATCAGCTTCGACACAGGCATGCAAATGGTAATTGTCAATGAGTGATGGTCGCCCACTTCTTGGCTGATCTTGGAGGTCAAATTCACCATGCTGAAACCTCACAAGCCAATTGTAGGCTGTGCGACTGACCAGCATTCAGGCCTGACTTAAGATCTCACACCAACAGAGTGCATATTGTTCACCGGACACAGTCACTTGCTGGTGCATCTTTCAAAGTGTGGATAGTGTCACCAGCTCTGCAATGAAACAACGATTCGATTATACGTCTTTGCACGTGCTTACATATATCTCCATTCATGTTAATAGTGACTATGCGGGAAGTAGTAGTAATAAAAGGGATCCTTACATATTATGAATTGATTTATTAATTTGTATGTATTACAGCTATAAAATTTACCATTCAGCTAATGGAAACCGAGGAATTTTTGAACTTGGGAGTGAAAAGGTTGAAAAGACAACTTCCGGGATGTGAATCATATACACTGGACACAGATGAGTATTATGATTGCCAAATCCACCATTATACAAGTTCAGTCTTTCATTTTATGGGTTCTTCCAAAATGGGTCCTGCTACTGATGATTTTGCTGTGGTTGATTATCGACTGAGGTAAGGCAAGATAAATCTGATTACAAATTACACTGACTTACAAAAAAAAAAAAAAATTCCTTTCTATCAGGTTGGGATCTTGAGGAATTTTGTATTCAGATTTTTAACAAAGTTCATACAACTTGACTGTAAAATCACAAGATGTGACTACACTTCACAATTTCTGTAAAACCTTGAATAGAGGCCCGGACGTCTATTTGTCACAACGGTCTGACCCCCCCCCCCCCCAAGTAATTAGTCGAAACCCGGCGTTTATTTAAGACCCAGTGTTAAGGGCTATTCACGAAAAATAGGAACAAATAACGCCGAAATTTATACGATTAACCCGAAAAACAATCAGACCCCGCTTTATTTGAGATCCGGCGTTTAATCTATTTTTAAAACTCCACCCAGCCTTTAATCAAGACCAGCATTTATTTGAATACCCGCCTTTATTCAAGGTTTTACGGTAATACAAATAATCTCACTTCAAATTAAAGTTTTGATTATTTATAGTCTGCAGATCAGATCTTTAGCCCTGACATATTTTACTGCACATTCAGTGATCGCTTAGGCAGTAATGGTCAGACAAGTCAAATACGAACCAATAAAACGAAAAGTTTAAATAGTTTCAGTTTCATGCCGTGCATTCATAGTGTATTTTCATATTTGCCACGACCTGAGAATCAGTCAACAGTTTATCATTCTTGTCAATATATGCCTCAAATACCCCCCACCCCTTGCACCATCAACTTTGACAAACTTTCTTGGCACCTACCTGCTTGTTACAGGATAAGGATACCACCCTTAATTGATTCACAGATCTTGTTTTATAATAGTAATACTTACTTTTCAAACCCGCTTATCCGTTAGGGTCGCGGGGGCAGCAGCTCTATTGAGGATCTTCAGCGATCGTGATCTTCCGCCATCAGGCGCATGTCCTCCCTGGTAATACCCAAGCGACTCGAACCCAGATTCTCCATGTAGTCTAACCACCTGGTTCTAGGCAGATCCCTTGGTCTCTTAACCACTGGCTTGGAAAATAACAACTGCCTAGGAAGACCAGTTTGCGACATCCGTATCACGTGGCTATACCAGCGCAACTGAGATCTCTCAATGCGGAGAAGTAGCGGCTCAACACTTAAAGACTCCCTTATTGTGCTGCTGTGCACTTTTATCTAGTAAGGTAACACCTGCCACACCTCTCAGAAATCTCATTTCAGCCGCTTGTATCCACGATCGCACTCTTTTGGTCATTACCCAAGCCTCATGACCATAGGTGAGAATGGGGACAAAGATAGATTTGAAGACAGAGCTTGGCTTTGTTACCGAGCTTGCGTTTCGTTACCACGGATTGCCACATTCACTTGCTGCACCGATCCGAGCATCCAATTCTTTCTCCTGACGTCCTTCACTCATGAATGCAATCTCAAGATACTTGAATTTCTCCATCTGGCTGTTACTACTTACTATTTATTGACTCACTTGTTACTATTTAGATAGCCTTGAGAATGGTGTAATACTGAAACGCGTCGGCAATAAACGAGTAGTATCCACATCGTTTTTTTAGACCCTCTTTTATTAGAATGTTATCCAACGATACTAGACTAATGGATCCCATAAAAATTAACATCTGCTGGTTTCTTTAGTACAATCGGATGTGAATACCTATAAACTCAAGGGATCGCAGAGCCAATAAACGTCCATTAAAATTTTTGTTAAAATATTACATCATCTCTGGCAGTCATGGGTCCTGTCCATAATCCCTTCACACACACACTGATATTCTCGCAGTTCTGTTGTACCATTGCTCCTGTTTTGATAATAAAGCTTTATCAGGAGCAGACGTTCTTTCTTTCCCAATGGCATCCTGACCTCTGCGGATTGATTAGTCACAGATGCATTGTCCTTTTGCATACGGACCACTTTTTTCTCTTGGTGGAAACTGCATGCACTAATAAGTTTTCCTTGGAATTCTTTCCTCATGCTCTGCATAGCTTATATACAAAGTTTCACCACTATTCATGGAATAATACTGTCTGCAGCTCGTGGAGAAGTGGGGAGCTTTAATTTTATTCACCAGATCTAATAAAATCATGAAACCGTTCCAATCATTTGTGCACGCTGTAGTATGACTGTATTTTTATTCAAAAAATGTTGACTGATGTGCGTTTTGATCAGAGTTCTTCACGAGAGTTCATGAAATTTGAAATCTTAAGGATAACCAATGGCAAGGGTATCTGATGAAGTAGAGTGATCAGATAAGAATGATTCACTGGAGAAAATTCAAAAAGAGTATACGAGGTGTGACCAGAAAGTGAGGTTAGAATGACTAATATTCTTTCAAAAAATGTTTGATAAAACGTCCACTAAAGCTTAATTTGCGACACGGGGATTATTTTTCGATGTAATTGCCACCATTGTCCAAACGCTTGTTAGATCTAGGTACGTACTAGCTTCTCTATCCCACAGTCATAGAATTCTAGCGCCTGCTGCTGGTACAACATTTCAACCTCGTGCTTGATCTCTTCATCGTCGTGGAAGAACTTTCTTCAGGTTAAGAAACAAGTGCAGAAGTTCATCAGAGACCACAGATGGCCTACCACCCCTGTATTCATCATGAACATCGGTCCCGTCTCCAGAGAATTTAAGACAACTTCCATTACATGTTGTCGACTAGTAAAGTTTCCATAAACTGGAACAAGTACTTTGTGAATATCTGCTGGGCGCTTGCTTTGTGCTTGAAAAAAATGTACGAGGAGCGTGCTTCACATTTTGCAGGATTCCGAATCGGCTCACCCATTGTAAATACGTGTTACTTGAACTAGATTCCACGTAGCAATGAGGAACAGCAGCGGAAGGCTAACAGTTAAAGCCAGTATAGCCATCTTATGCAATTGTAACCTTACTTTCCAGACACGCCTCGTATAAAATTTGATATATATAATCTAAAATGTACAATGAATTAAGAAATGGACAATTTAGAAAACGATACGTTGTAAGGTTGTAATGTCTCTAGAAGAAAGGAAAAACTTGTAAGTCAGTGTTATCGAAACTTGACATACTTATGTAGAAAGTAAACTAAAGCATTCAATCATCTTTTGCAGAGTTCATGGTGCAACAGGTTTACGTATTGCTGATACTTCAATAATTCCTTCCACCATCTCAGGACATCCCATGCTCCCTGCCATTATGATTGGAGAAAAGGCAGCTGCCATGATCATAGAGGAATGGGAAACGAAAAAAGTCCCCCATACAGAATTATGAATTTTTTTTTGTATATATAAAGAATTGTAAAAAAACACATCAAAGAAATAAAATTGTTCTTTTGTGATACTCGGGGCTTTTCGTAAAATAATTACAACTTTCTACCAGAGGCCATCAATAAAGAGACTCGTCATTTACCTAATTTGCATGTAATGCAGGCTGTTGGGTGTTTCATTGAGGAAGTTCAGATGGCGCTCAATGGCAACAACATAATTTCGGTCGACGACGACACAATTTCGATTCAATTTTGCTAGATGTTCAAATCAAAATATAACGTTAAGGTTCGAAGTTCCATTAGTAGATTTTCCGATTGGCTGTGCCTAGTCAGTGAGCTCGTCTTAAGAGCTTTTTGTTTTTCCTTTTGCAATGATGAATTCGATGGTCAAAAACCATAATAGAACTTGTCAGCAAAGAACTGTAGTTTTAGCGAAAACCATCACAAAGTCTTAAAGTCTGGACCTGATAAAGAAATTAATTAAAAAAAAAACTGTCAGATAGATACAATATTTTTGCATCAATAACCTGCAGGGTATACAGCTTTTTACATCATGGAAAGGGGAATGCGGGCATTTAAGTAGTGCAAGTTTTAATTTTTTTTTTTTTTTTAATACCATGACAGTGGATTCTGAACTTTCCCGACTGCTCTAGCCACCATGATAGAATATATTAAGCAAATTTGGCACCAGAGGGAGTACAAGAGACTAGTAATCCAGAGCTTTACAGGAAAGATTATTGCATTTAATTAAAAATATTAATAAAATTTATTACCAAAACTAAAGCAACTATCTAACACCTACCCTTTGCAATACATTTTTCGCTAATTTCATTTGAAGTTCATTAGGACAGAATGCAACTTCGTCAGATCGAAGCAGTTTTGAAGTTGTCATCTTTTTGAAAAGTTACTCATATATTAGTTTTTGGTGACGGGAAATTCAAACAAAGAAGTATTATGTACGGTATTGTGATGTACTGTGTGTCCCAAAAATGAGCAACGATTTGAAAAATCAATTGACAAAAAACTGATGGTGATAGAAATGTACGGTTTGCTGCGTTCTGCTTAGGAAACCAGGGAATTTATTCGCACAAAGTTTCAAAATTAGTTACAAAGTTCATCAACAGATGGCACTGCTGACTGGGAAAAAAACTATAAAACAATGTTTTCAAAATAACCATCATTTGCAGCAACAAGGTGGACAAAATTCACAGACGCCCACGAAAACATTTCAGTTGGAATGGTCTGACATGCATCAGAGATGTATTTTTCCAATTCAGCTATAGTTTGTGGACTGTGACGATACACCTGGTCTTTTAAAGTACCCAAAAGAAAAATATCACATGGCGTCAAATCTGGCAAATATGGAGGCCAATCCATGCCATATTGTGCATTCATTTTGTAGCCAAGGGCAACTACACCATCGGAATGTTTGTTCAGAAAATCTAACACTTCAGCTGTTCGATGTGGCCAAAATTCATGGGGAATGTGTAGAGAATAGCAGCACCATCTGTTGACGAACTTTTTAACTAATTTTGAAACTTGGTGGGAATAATTTCCCAGGTTTCCTTAGCTGAACGCAGCAAACCGAGCATTTCTATTGCCTTCCGTTTTTCGTTAATTTATTTTTCAAATCGTCGCTCATTTTGGGACACCCGATATATTGTATGCTAATTTCGTTTGAAGTTCAAGACAGAATGAAACAGGTTTGAAGTTACTTTTATATTAGTTTTTGGCAAGAAATTTAAAAATTTTTTGCAAACGGAAAGGTTTTAGATAGTAGCTTTAGTTTTGGTAATAAACTTATTAACTTTTTATCAATTGAATAAAATAATCTTCCCTACTATCTTGGGCTCCTTCTGGTGGGAAGCTTGTTTAATTCCTAAAGCACATTGCATTATTATAGCCATATCCGTCCGCAAAGTTCAGAACCTCCCTCTCATTTTGTACTTTTAAAAATTCGTAAGATTAAAGAGCATATACGAGATTCTTTTAATAGCTAACATAAGAAAAGAGCATGCTGTTATTTCCATACGTTCTCGAGAGTTCAGTTCACAGAGGAATGTAAGGGTGTGGGGCTTATAATTTTTTTTTTTTAACATTAAAAACAAACTTTTCACGGGTTATTAAGGGGGTGCGGGTTTTTTCGTTCGTGGGTTATTGATGCAAAAATACGGTACTTACATTTTTTTGTATTATGATCTCCATCTCAAAAAGTTTTTAAACTGATTGTACGGTAGGAATCGAAGCGATGTGGGTGGCATTAACATCAGTCATATTGAAAATGGCATCTATGAAAAAAAAGCTCAATGCATTCCGAATACCAAATACGGGCAATTTATCAACAGGACAGTGCCTTGCCAAATTGGGCATGATCAGTTCATGAATTCCTTCATTCAATGTTTTCCAACCGATAGTTTGGAAGAGACTGTCTCCTACAGCATGGCCTCCACGTTCTCCTGACATAGCACCCTTAGACTTTTTCTTGTGGGGATATGTTAAGGATAAAGGGTTTGCTACACCAGTGCCCGATGTGAACACATTAAAGGGAAGAATAACAAATGTGATATTGACTTTAAAAGAAGACATCCTGGTGGATACATGGCAAGAAACTGAACACCATCTAGATGTTCTCAAGAGCTACGAAAGATGCACATGTTGAAGTGTATTAACAATCTGATATAGTTTTGTTTTGTTTTTTTAATTACAGGATTAATTTTCTTTATCAGGTAAAGACTTACTTTATGTTCACCTTTATATTTGTCTGTTCTAATACTGTAGTCGTTTCCTGACAAGTTCAATGACTCATCAAGTTTTCACTTGTCAATTTCCTCGTTGCGAAAGAAAAGACAAAAAGCTTTTGAGAAGCTCTCAAGACATACTTATCGTCATAAATATTAATTACATAATGTGACGTAAAATAATGCTTTCAATTGTCCTGAATGTTTCAATGGTCTTGGACAGGTGGCACCTATTACCAACATACAAGGGACGACCAAAATGTCCTGGGACTGGCTGAACATCTCGCCAACAAATGGCAGCACAAATCCACAAATATAGTAAATTTATAGCCCTAACATTCATAAATCAGCTTTACAAAGGATTTTGTTTAGTGTGCATTGGAGACTGAGAAAACACTGCTATTGTGACCATGTGTCAGGTCGTCCACGATTTTATCATGGACATTAAATTTGAGAACGAGCAATCTGAGGGAAGACATTAAGTGAAAGCAACCAGATCTGTGGCGTGAAAAAAAAACTGGAGGCTCCACCACAATGCACCCTCACACCGAACTCTCCTCATGCGAGTTACTTGCGAAAAACATGATCTCGCTTCCACACCCATCTTACATGCCAAATTTGGCTCCAGCAGAATTTGCCCTCTTTCCAATAATGAAGATCCAGCTGAAAGGTCACAGTTTTGATATGATTGAGCAGATCCAGTGCGAATTGCAGGTGGTCCACTCTTTTCAACAGACTTCCAAGACGCATTCCTAAGTGACAGGAACGCTGGACTCATTGTATGGGAACTATTTTGAAAGTTACACTGTGTAAATGTATTTAAATAAAGCACAGGATGTCTATAATTAAAGGACCCTATTGCAAAGGTGCCTACAGGCAAAACCAGTTATCAGAAATATATTTTGTGGAGGACATAATAAAGGGATGGGAATTAAAAATAGTTACAAATTTCACCACCAGATGGCATTTTAATAACTAATTACACTTTTAGCCACATGTGTACAATAGTTTAACAAGTTCAACATACGTAAAACGCGACATTACAACCTGATGTGTTCCATATGATGGCCATCATTTTCAGATACCATCTGAAATTGCAAGATGGCACCTTCCATAGCTCACCAAAGTGTGTGCGGTGAACGTTGTGCACGTGACGTGAAATACCGTCTTTAAGATCAGGTAAAATTCTTTGATTGTCAAGATTTACGAGAAGTTTCAAATGTCGCACGGAGTGAGGACTGGAGATCGGGCAGGCCACTCAAGACGGAAGTGATGGCCGATGAACGTTCTTCTGGAAAATGTCGTCTAAGAACATCCTTAACACATAGTCCAATGTGTGGAAGAGCTTTGTCTTGCATAAAAGTTATACATGCAAGGCACTGATGAGCTTGTAGAGCTGGAACAATTTCGTTCTCTAACAGCAAAGCATATCGCTGCCCGGTGATCGAGCATGTCACTGGACCTCTAGAACTTAACTCCTCAAAGAAGTACAGGCAGAGGATAAATGATGCCGTAAATCCACATCATACTGTCACTTCTGGAGAATGCAATAAACCACTAAGAAAGCGTGTAGATTTTCTGGTTCCCAAATGTGGCACCGTCCAAGTGAAAATGCGCTTCGTCTGTCCAGAGGATATTCCACGGCCATTCTGCATCAACTTGAACGCGAGCAAGAAACTGAAGTGAGAACTGGAGTCGATCGTCACAATCATGTGCAGCAGATGGTACCACAAGTGAAAGTTTGTACGGATAATATCTGAAAATATTCTGCACGATCTTATGGACAGTTGAACGTGGCCTATGCACAACCTGTATTACACACCAGATTCTGGTGCTACAATGGGAATTTGCAGCTCTGTCCTCTTCCACCTGAAGCGAAACCTCCTCTAATGTGTCTGCGGACACGTGTTTTCTTCCTCTGCCAAGACAAACTGACAATGATCCTGTTTCTTCAAATTTCATTATCATTTTCCGAAGGTTTTTCACATTTATGGGACCTTTCCGCATCCACTTCAAATTCCGAAATTTCCTTAGAGCAGCTACTGCAGAATTACGGTTTTGGTAAAAAATTTAACTAACAAAGCACGATCTTGTAAGCTTAACATCATTGTGAGCGACATACACATTGAACACAGGATCTCAGCTAATGTTCCTCGGTTTTATGCAGTAGGTAACAACTGCTGCATAACGGCACATAAATTTATATTTTTACTACAGGTATTCAACGTAAAATTCCCTCTAGTGGCGAAGTTCGTAACGCATTTTTTTTCCTGCTGAAACAAATTCCCATCCCTTCACAATTCTCTGATGACTGGTTTTGCCTGTAAGCAGCTTTGCCATAGGGTCCTTTAATTATGGACACCCCCTGTACTTTCTCTTTTAAGTGAACCAGTCCCAGAACTCTTTGATCAGACCTCATATTACACTTTTTGCATAGGAAAAATCTTAAACGACATGTCTCCATATTGATGGTCTCTGCGTTGTACAAATGAAAGCTGCAATGAATCTCTCACACACAAATTCATTAGAAAGAATCTATTCAAGATTCTTTTTTCTTTTTCCTTTTATTAATACAATTTGTATTTTTTTACAGAAAAGAAAGTAACGAATGGAATGTCTTCCGATTTCTAACAGCTTGTAAATTTCTCCTCTTACGAGAGAAAGAAACCTGTAGTTAACCCAAACGGAAATAAACTGAAAACTCAATCTTGTGCTGTTCTGCACACTTAACACAGATAAAAAGAATATCAAAGATTGCTCCATAAGTTCAATTGTTAAGATTAGTATCTTAAGGTTAAAAAATATTCACATCATAAGTAATAATGTACAATATGAGGGACTTTGGTCCAAATATATAAACATATTTGGGCTTGTTGTAATTATAGTGAAATATAGGTAAAATATATTTGTATGTGGATAATGGTTGAGTATCGAAATTGTTAGACTGATGGAGGAGCTATATTGTGTGCATGTACAGCTGTTTTTGAGATCAAGAACTTTAACAAAATTTTTATGGGAACTGATAAAAACTGAAAAAATAAATTTTATATTAATGTCTCCCGAGTTCAATATTAATTCCTGATTAAGTAAGAGTTGCCAGATACTTTCTTGACTAAATTCAGAATTCTACTTGAGCATATAACGCATCTCGCATAAAAATTTGTAAATAAACGACGTAAGTTAAACATTTCTTTTTTCTCCTTTCAAATAAAATTGAGTGTCATAAGGCTCCGCTAAGTGTGCAGAACTGCAATTCGGATCTTTAAAGAAGTCTTGTTTCCTTCTCTTGATTAGAATTCATCGTGCGTATGGGAATCTGTCTGCTTTAAAGGTTGATTGCAGGCCGATGGCGACGTAACTGTAAATTCGTAAATGCAACGATTTGGCTCAGAAACACTAATTATGTTGTTCTCCATTCCGCATATTAGATTCACCTGAAAACATTGAGCAAAGCAGGCATTACAAATTTAATAGCTGGAATTAGGGGTCATCCATAAATTAAGTAATGCTCAAGAGGGGGGGGAGGTGATTCGGACAGCGAAAAAACATCTGGACATGCTGTAGTGTCTCAAGAGGCCATAATATACCTTTTCTATGGAGATTTTGAGAAATAACGTTACAAATTAGCACAAACATAACGAACACAAGAAAGAATAGCTCAAGATGGGTCCGTGAGGGTTTAATCATATGCCACACATGAGATGTTAAATTATTGATGAAAAATAGGAAAAAAAAATTCAACAGCCTGGATTCGAACCAAACAGTCCTAGCCTGCAGACTAGTTAACTGCTCTAACCAAGCCCAAAGGACACATGAATAGCTTAATGCTTTCATGTCCACAGTGGCGCAATCAGTTATCACGTCGACAGCATGAGCCGAAGGTTCCTGGTTCGAATCCAGGTGTGGAATTTTCTTTCCTACTTTTTGTCAATAAACACGAGAGAGGCTGTTTTTTCACAATGCACATTTCAGATAATGTTAAACTTCTTAAAACAAACTACATGTATTTTATTGTTTAGACAAATAAGGTAAGCTGCCCGGATGTTGCCACCCTTAAGAATAAAAACTGCCTTTTTGATTTATGTTTGGGTTTAAAATATTCAACGCAGGACATAATGAAAAGTTCAGAGAAGATAATATGTTGTTGTCATACAACACAAAAAATGTGTTAGTGTTGCCATATAGCATAAATTTGAATAGAGGACTTAAAAAACTGTGCATGGACCTCAATGTAGAAGTGACGTTCAAGAGTACAAACACTCTTAAGAGAAATTGAGTACTATGAAGGACAAAATCCCCACTGAGGAACTTGTCTACAAGTTCAGATGTGCCACGTGTGGCCGCTTTTCTTTGGGCAGTTCACAGAGCGGTGTCGCTAAACGGAAGACTAAACACATTTCCTACATAAAAAAATGCAAAAATAGGAGTTTTGTCTTTTGCAGATACACATTGGAAGAGAAACATAATTATACATCTGATCTATTTCAAGTTATTCATACTTGTATCAATACTGGATTGTTATATTTTTTAGAGTCTATGGAAATTGTGAAAAACAAGGCAACTAATCAGTTATTGAACAGTGATGACGGCCTGATGCCAGTAGCAGATTGGCTACCCCTCTAAAAGTTTATTGTTAAGTAACGGGGCTCCTAAATGCAGAGTGGGCTCTTATAACCGTAGGATTTTTTATTTTTATACTTGTAGTTTTATTTTTGCGTATTCACTCTGGAATAGCTGGATTGGTGCTTTCTTTTCTGAGTTTCTTTGTTGTAATTTTGTAATTGGTATTTCCTATGCTGTATTTCCTTATAAGTTCCTTGTTTTTGGATTGTTAATCACTCACTGATGAAGGGAGCGTAGACCCCAAAATGTACTTGTGAGGCATTAAAAAATATGTATTGTGGATTTGTGGTTTCGTTGCTTTTGCTGGTTGATAGTTGTGTCCACAGTTTCTTGGCTCTCTTTCAACTGGATAATTATCTTCTCTAGAGGTGAATCAATCTTGTGGCAAGGGGGATTACTGGCAAACAGGATGCTCTTCTCTGCCCCTTGATTCTTAAAGAATAATAATTGGATGTTCTATGAGGATTTTTATACACGCCATACCTCAGATGTTTAAATTACTGATGAAAAATAATTCTGCATACAATTTTCTTAACATGTCCGATCAAATACAGCTGGTCATCCAAGCATTGGCGCTACTTTAATATGCCAAAATGGACTAAAATATATTGAAACAGCATGGCTTTTTGAATTTTCCTATAACGTAAGCTTTTTTGTCTCTGCCCGTTGCATTGCAAAAAAGAGGACTGTCATTCGTAATTTTGGAGTTTCCCATCTACCGCCTGACTGTCGGCAACAGCTAGAATTTGCGTAGGTGTTGCTTTATAAAAAAGCCCCATTTCGCCAGCATTATACACATTATCAGGCTGATGGTCTTCGAACACTTCTGGTAGAACGTTATTAATCCAGTTTTCAACCCCAACAAGATCAGAACGGACTGCAGTAACCAATCGCAAAACTGACTCCAGTGACCAATCACCGAACCGTTCATTGTCAAGCTCTTATATGAGGACTAAAAGGGAAATTGGGTAAAAAATAACACTCTTATAAGCAGACTGCTCTTTTATCCAGATTCTCTTAATACAGAAAATAGAGGGGAAATATTCGGGAACATGAGAAATGGCTCTTAAATCCGAATTACTCTTATAAGTGGACTCTACTGTATTACATTGTGGGAATTGCAGATCAATGATGGCTGATGTCTCTATTCCATCGACAATGCACAGTTCTCATATGTCGATTACAGGCCGATGCACACCTCTTACTGAAAGCCTGATATCATTTAATGCTTAGGAAGGTCTTTTTTTTTTTTTTTTTTTTTTTTTTTCCTGAAGACATCTGAATTTTTCATTGGTCATTAGAAAACCATCTTTTAGTATGAATAAATCACTTGTTCATATGTAAAAATATTATTTCTATCTCATAAATTATTCATTAATTTTTTAATTGATACTCTTGCTCATAAAATATGAGGTTTCTTCAACAACTGGTCAAAAACTTCAATTTGCTGCTGTAATTTCGCTAAATTTCTAAAAAAACAAATTAAGCATTTAAAATCATTTTGAAATCATTTTAAAAGCTGGATTTTGAAAATCTTTTTTTTTTTTTGGGGGGCGCCCGCCCAACAGAAGTGCGTTACGAGTACATTACAAGGGGAAAGGAGGGGAAATAGAAGTGCGTTACGAGTACGTTACAAGGGGAAAGGAGGGGAGTTAGCCAATTTTGCATTACGTAATTTAAGGACGACTCCTTAAGTAATATATAATGAAATTTTCAAGAAAAAAAATTTAGATTACATCAACAGATCGAGCTGGCCCATTCCAACAAGTGGTCCCATGTTCGTATTTCATCCTTGCATACTTGTTATCTTCTGATCCCGTCCACTGACCCCAAGAACTGTTAGCAAATAAAATTAAAATTAATAGACTAAGAGAACAAGTATTAGGGTGGAAAGAAAGTCAAAATGATTAAAAATTAAGGCATCTGTTACCCTAAGCTGGTTTCACTGCCTCCGCTCTTTGGTCTTTGTGAAGCTTGCTCAAACGGACAGAGTTTGTAGGTGTATTCACGATCAGAAAACTCCATACAATTTCCATATAAAGGAGCAAATTCCTTATCTCGTCCAAAGTCTATTTCAAGGAATTTTGTTAGTTTTCTATAATAAAGAGGTTCAAGTATAAATTTATAGATTAGGTTAGTATAAATTAGCTAAATACTTCCTTAAAGGTTAAATGTATAATAAATTAGTTAAAACATGACAGGCTCTAAGTACAGTATTGTGTAACAAACAGGAAGCACAACTTGTTAGAAGAGAATAAAGAAAACATGAGATTCAAAAATTATGCTTACGTTATTTCACTTTCAGTGTCCCTTAATTTTCTATCTGCTTCCTCAAATTCACTTCTTGCCTGGTTTGCAGCTATGTAAAAATGAATTGTACCTTCATTATATTATTTATGACATCAAATTAAAATCTTATATATCCAAATTGGTTCTATATCAACGTTTTCAACCTTTGGATCAACTGAAAGAAATTATATAAATACTAGCGAATACAAAAATTTTATAATACAGTACTCCCTCTGCATAACGGAAAATTTATAACAGCAACTCCATATAACGAATTTTTATTTTCCGGAAAAAAACTTTGTTATATGGTTGTTGCAGTTATGTAGAGGAAGCACTGTACTTGGGTGACAGTAGCAGTACAAAGAAATTTGTGAGTTCATCAATCATCATTATTATCATTGTCGTCGTCATCACCATCACTTATTTATACCCTGAAAGGGTGTCAAGGTTTGCACCATGCAAGATTCACTCATATTTCTATTTTCCGTTTCCTGCTGACAACCTTCTTCCATATGTTTCTGTCTTTAGACACATCTGCAGCTCTTTGCATACTTTATATCTGGCACATTGGACGCGATTTTGGTTGCCGGAGCTGTTTCACATTTAGTGAATTCGCAACGGAAAGCGGGTTAGAGCCGACAACGGCGCGGGTTTTCGAATTCCAACAGTGTTGGAATTTTCAGAAGTCGCTCCTAATGCACAGCCAATCAGCCACGAGAGAGCATCTCCCCAGTCACAGAATCCTTAGCAACGGTTTCTAACCCACTTC
Organism: Rhysida immarginata; assembly: GCA_023313115.1. Lineage (NCBI taxonomy): Eukaryota > Metazoa > Arthropoda > Chilopoda > Scolopendromorpha > Scolopendridae > Rhysida > Rhysida immarginata. The sequence goes on along the minus strand of JAHWFO010057711.1, from coordinate 804,046 downwards.
AGCATGGTCAAGTCGGCCATATTGGAATTTGCCGATAGCGTGTTTTCTGTGCACGTGTGCCTCATTTTCTGTCATTTTTCCTTTTACAAAAATATAATACATGTATATACATGTACACGATGCCAAGAAAGCCATGTTATCATAAAATATATACATGATGTCTAGAAAGCATAGAGACTGGATGAAAGAATGACTCATCGAACATGCAA
>JAHWFO010057711.1:782654-803437 GCA_023313115.1 Rhysida immarginata | reverse complement strand
GGGGGGGGCAAGGACGCAGGCTGAAAGCAGAGAAGGAAGTTCGCCTAGTTCCCTGCTTCGTTCCACTGAATGTAAAACGGCTCCACATTTTAATACGTGTGGTTTAGTGATGCCTAGAAAACACCTGGATTTGGGAAAACGCTTCACTCCGTGAAGTCCCTGAATGTGAACCACCCTTTAAGTCCCCTGTCTGCCACAGACAAATTCACTGAGTCTATCCACCTAGCTCTAGGTCGACCACGAGGCCTGCGACCACTCATTTTAGCATCAAAGATTTGTCTTGCTAATCTATCATCACTAATTCTCATTAAGTGACCAACCATTTGAGATTTCCTTCGCTAACTGTCTCTTGTATATCTATTACTTTCAGTCTTTTCCTGATATCCTCATTCGTGGGTTATTTGGTTTTAAATTTGTGGGTTGCAATGTAAAAAGGTTGTGAAACACTGATCTATACTGGCAAAAAACACTAAAATCATAAAAATTATTCCACTTAAAAGTTGTAAATCCACCGATCAGCACACTGCTTTCCACATTCACTGAATGGTGACCTATTTCTTCTTCATATGACATGCGTTTAATTTCTAAGGTCTCTTAATTTATTTTGAAAAACAAAATACAAACCCTAGAATGCTGAAATTGCCATACTTTTTAACATGCTCATCCTCTTGCCACACATTTTTCACAACACACAACACTGATCCTATGATTGCATGGTACCTCGAACCCTTCCTTTGGGGTCTATTCATCGGATGGCCCTTGTTCAGAAATTTCTTAGCAACAAACTTTGAAGTAAACGATGTTATCAGAAAAAATGGAAGGAAAGATTCCACAAGGATTCGAAGCAGGAGCCACGATTATCACGCTCGTTGCCTCTACCAATTGAGCCATCTGTGAACACCGTACAGCAAGGCTGTCACCAGGTGTTTTTAAAGACTACCAGGTAGTCAAGATGGAGACCCAAAGATAGGACAGGCACCCAGCTCGCAGATCGGGAATTCCTCCTATCCAAACCATCAGAAAAGCTGATGAGCACACATAAGAAAAAATATAAATGAAAACTGGAGATGATGTTATCAGGAAAAACGAAATGAAAAATTCCATGAATTGATTAACTAGGAACCACGATTATCACGCTCGCTGGCTCTACCAATTAGGCCATCTGCGAGCTGAGTGGCCGTCCTATCTTTGGGCCTCCATCTTGACTACCTGGTAGTCTTTAAGAATACTTGGTGACAGCCTTGCTGTACCATGTTCACAATGGCCCAATGGTTCCACAGAAAACTAGTACAGATGTATAAGTGTTCGATTATCCAAACAAATCGATTTTCCATCTCGGTTTTAAATGATTCGGAAATTGGCACTCTACTGTAGTTTATAGTCCTATGACGATGGAGGCTACACTAAAATGCATAGTTTTCAATAAATTACCGTACTGTTTTTACTAGAACCTTTCTCTCATATTAGCATTATTTCATCCCATGCAGAATGTTCTAAAGTGCCATTTATACGCATTTTGGATGTTCTTAATTCTGATTACTTATTATAATCAGTAAAAATATAAATACATGAAAATACATTATATATACACTGAGTGGCTACTTTATTAGATACACCCACCTATTAGCACATTGTGCCTTCAAACAAAACAGCCTGAATTCGTCGAGACATAGATTAAACCAGATGCTGAAAGTGTTTGAGGAAAATCAGATTGGAATCTGGCAACAGGCAAAGAAAAGTTATTATCATGTTCCTGGAACCATTCCATGAGGTACCATTGGACCCAACATGTGCCAGGCAAACATTCCCCACACTACGATACTGTCCCCACTGGCAGCAGACATGATGTGACCATGGATTCGTGTTGTTTGTGCCAAATTCTGTCTCTACTATCGACATGAGGCACCAGGAACTTTGGCTCATCAGACCAAGCTTTTCTCAGTCGTCAATGGTCCAATGCTGGTCTTGCTTCCCCCATAGAATGTGTGCTTTCCATTTATCTGATACAGACGGACCCTATCCACAACAGCATGCATATAATGGTATATTGTGAGATGACGTCTAAGCAGCAAGAATGTCATTCAGGCAAAAGAGGCCTATTTGTAGTTCGGCACAATTCTAGCCTGCCCCCGATATCTCTCTCGTCATGAGTGGTTTTCTTCCACTGGAGTGCTGCGGAACCGACCTACTGTGGTGAACCATTCTCGATAACCGTTGAGACTGGTATACGAGAAAAGCTCAGGAGAACTACTGCCTCAAAGACGCTTCATCAGCAGATCTTGGCCCACTCCCAATTTTTGCTATGATTTGTATCTAAACGACAACACAGAGGTTGGTTAGCTATATTTATACCAGGGGTGGCCATATCGTCATTACAATCAACGATCGCTTTTGAAAAGTGTGGAGACACTGGGAAGCGACATCCCTCGAGTGCTGGAGGATACGAAGCGTATACTGCTAAAAACTGGCAGAACGTCAAAAGCAACATGGTGCAGCCTGTCGGAAAATTAGAGGTGTGAGCCGTTATGAAGCTCCTGCATTTGAAGGGAAACAATGCCAAACAAATCAATGAGGAATTAGAGGCCGTTTATGTTGACAATATCGCATTGTAAGAGACAGTCGCCTGTGGCATCAACGTTTTCAGTGCGGCCAGATAAGCGTGGAAGACAAATGTTAGAGCAGATACTCCTAGTGGAGATCTCAGATCGCTGTATGGATCTCCTGCGGAAGTTATGGGAGGCCATCAAGTCAAAGCAATGAGGCAAGGTGTGCAAAGGGGTCAGACTTCTACACGACAACGCGCTAACACGTGGATCTGGAGTTCGAAATACTGCCCCATCCACTGCATTCACCCGACCTGGCCCCAAGCAACATCTTCCTCTTCCCTCGCCTGAAGAACCTGCTGGACGGCATTCCAAGATGACGACGAGGTCATCTTCGAGATGAATCAGTTCCTGAACCGCCATCTAGTTTTAAGTTCTTCTTTAACAGTGGCATCCAGCAAGTCATCAATCATTGGGAAAGTGCGTGTGCAGCGTCACCCCATATTTCAGTCTTCCGGCTGATTGTAATGACTTTATTACCCCCCCCCCCCCCCATCATACTCAAAACAGGTCACATGATGTGTAGCAGAGCGGACCAAATCATTTGTGCACACAGAAATTTACCTAATAAAGTGGCCAGAGAGTGTTTATGTATATACTACTTCATATTTTTATGTTAATTCACCATCTATTAGCCTTTGCGTTTCTTCATCGTATTGTGGCGCTGCTGCTTCAGTTGATTTCGCTTCCTCTTCTGTCTCCGAATGTGGAAATTTTGGAGGCTCGGGTGCACTGCTGTCTTCCTCCTCCTCGTCATCGTCGTCATCATCTTCACTTCTACCTTCATCAACAGGCACATTATCTAAGTCATCGTCTAAATCTTCTTCAGTTTTATCAATGTCCTTCAATCAGCAAGAAAAAATAAAAATGGCAATACATTTTTAATTATATAAGAGTAGGAGTTGTGATAAAATATTAATTAAAAAATAAATAAATAAACCTTCATTTAATTAAAAGAAGATAAATAAATAAATAATAGAAACAATGAAAAAAGTCACCCAATGGATAAATGTAAAGGTTGAAGGACGAAACACAATTGTCTTGTGGAGTTTATGTAGATGAAACACAGATGAAATACAGATGAAACAGAAAAAACGAAGATTTTGTGGAGAAATGTTACACGAACAAAGGGAGGCACACAGTTACAAGTGAAGAAGGTCTATGATGAAAGTTCAATGATTCATAGACACTTAGATGACAAACAATAACATAATTTCTAATTTCAAAGACATTTGCCAAAATAATAAAGAAAAATGGAACACATTTACACAGGTCAAACAAAAAGACAATTAATAACACGAATAAAAGAACATGAAAGAACACTTAGAAACAAAGATAAAAATAATCATTTAGTGAACCACTGCATTAGTCAAAATCATTAGTAAAGAAATAAATTACAAAAAAAGACTAATAAAAGAAACCATCAACATTATTTCGAATGAAAAAAATTTAGCCAAACCATCTATAGAAATTAATAATAAATGGAAATTGCTACTAAAACTATAATATCACTTCCCTTGCACTCAACAATCCTGTTCACAACAATCAAACTAATCATAATATCACACATTGTAATATATTACATTGTTTTGTTTATTTATTATTACATCTTCTATTATATTGTTTTTAAACTGAAATTCATTCAAAAAGTTTATATACTGAAGATGGGATAAAAATCCCAAAAACGTTTTATAATACATTTCAAGTTTGTCATCTAAGTGTCTACGAATCATCGAACTTTCATCATAGACCTTCTTCACCTGTAACTGTGTGCCTCCCTATGTTCGTGTAACATTTCTCCACAAGATCTTCGTTTCTTCTGTGTTTCATCTACATAAACTCCACAAGACCTTTGTTTCAATTGTGTTTCGTCCTTTTGTTGGATTATAAATATGGATAATATTTGTTTAGACAGCGCAATTGTTTATTAAGTGTAAAACAATAAGTTAAAATACCATTGTTGTATTATTGCTTAGCTACGAGGAAGAGATATGTTGTTGACAAGTTTGTTTTTTTTGCTCTCGTCATTAAACATGAAACTAATATAGTAAGTTTTTTGATCTCTGTGTATCAACTCAGACGACACAAACAACAAAAGTGGTAGCAGAGCGTGGTTGTATGAGTGATATATAATGGAGACTAAAACGACTATGTCATAATAAAACTACAGCAAGATGGAGAACGGAGAAATGAAAGGTTAGTAATGAAGTCAGCCAAATGAAATGGAATGCGTTATGAAGAAATGATGTAATCGAAAATGTAATGAAGAACATAATAGAAAATAGAAAGTAAGACTGATTTATAAAGATTATTTAAGAAAACAATAAGTGATTGCAGAAATAAATACAAAGATGGCTGTGGCGAATGCTGAGATATCATTTAGGCAAATAGAGATGTTTAATGGAAATAATTATTTAACATGGGCATTGAAAATGGGAGCTATATTAAAGAAAAAGAAAATATATAAATTGGTAATTGAAGAAAATGAACCAATACTAGAACCAGATGCCAAGCCAGCAGAACTCGCATTAAGACAAAAATGGGAGGATGCGAACGACGAGGCATTCAGTGATATTGTCAATTCTTTGATGATGGAGCAAGCTGCTCAATTTGTAGGATATACAAAGGCAAAAGATGTCTGGGTGAAACTACAGTCAATTTATGAAGGTAATGCTAAAGACAAAGCAATAGATGCCACTTTAGAGTTAACAAATATAAAAATGACCCTAAAAGAATCTGCAGATCAATATATAACAAGAGCTAGAGCTATTGCAGCAAAATGCGCAAGTCTGGGAAGACCAGTAGATGACCGAGAAATCGTATTCCATGTTGTTCGTGGACTGTCCCAACAATATGAACACTTAGCATCAATTTTAAAATTAAATCGGTCCACAACATTAGAAGAGGTGAGACATGCACTACAAGAAGAAGAAAAGAAAAATACAGATTATATGATGAGAAACATTGCATACCAGGCAAGGGGGACTACAGAACAAAGGATACGAAATTGTTATATTTGCGGAAAACCAAATCATATTGCTAGAGATTGTTGGCATAGGATGAACCAAGGAGGAAAGCATTTTCCAGATCATCGAAACCGTTATTCAAGTCAAGATAGGAACAAGATTTGGACACAGGATAGAGAATATCAACATAAACAACATGGAAATCAACTCTGTAGACAAGGAGATAAAGGTCATGTTCAAGAAAAATATAGTACGACAAACAATAATGATTATCAAGAACAAAATAAACGTCCATATCAAAGACAGAGTCAACGATCAAGACAACATCAAGCACAAGTGGCAAACAATGATGAAAATGTGGATATACTGCTAAATGTGACAATTAAACAGAACGAAATTATAGACAAACTAGAAGAAGAATATGATGTGAGAGAATTTTGGGCGTTAGATTCAGGTTGTACAGCACATATGTCACCATTTATTAATGAAATGCATAATATTCGAGAATATAATGGAAGGGTGTTATTGGCAGAAGATAATGTTGAAACAGAAGCCACTGCCATTGGAGATATACATACAGCAGTCATAACTGAAGGAAAGAAAATAAATTTAACAATAACAGATATACTTTATGTACCAAAGTTAAGAGTTAATTTATTGTCAGTTAGAAAACTGGCAAGAAAAGGTCATACAGTCACTATTGACGAAGATGGAGCATGTATTAAAAATTCTAAAAAGGAATTAATAGCCAGATCAAGTGAATGGGAAAAGATGTACATCATCGAAATGTCACCAAAATGGAGAAATAATGCAAATGAAAATTCAACATTAGAAGAGTGTCTAGCAATAACATCATACTCAAGTGATAAGAGTATTTGGCATCGAAGATTAGCACACGTCAATGAAAAATATTTAGACATCATGTACAAGGAAAATATTGTCGAGGGCTTGGATTATAAGCAAGGTACAATTGGAATTTGTGAACCGTGCATTAAAGGGAAACTGGCAGAAAGAAAATACCAAAGGAATGTTCTAGATAATACTACTAGAATATTAGAATTACTACACTTAGATCTGTGTGGACCAATGCCAGTTAGTTCATTTAGTGGTGCTGAATACATTTTAACCATTGTTGATGCATATTCAAGCAGGACTTTTCTATATTTCTTACGAAAGAAGAGTGACACAGTTGATGCATTCAGAGAATTTATAAATCGGCGAGAGACAGAAACAGGCTATAAAACAAAAGCAATAAGGACAGATAATGGAGGAGAATTCATAAGTCACATACTACAGGAAATACTAAGAGAAAGAGGAATAAAACACCAATTAACGGTTCCAGAGCACCCGCAGAGTAATGGCATCGCAGAAAGGAAAAATAGAACCATAATGGATAAAGTTAGAACACTGCTAGAAGAGTCAAAGTTGCCAAAGAAATTTTGGGCAGAGGCGGCATCAACAGCAGTATACATGTTAAATTGTACTCCGAATAAACACAATCAATATAAGACACCAATGGAGTTATGGACTAAGAGGAAGCCAAGAGTTGGTCATTTTCGCGTATTCGGATGCATCTGTTACTACTTGTCGCCTAAGGCAAATAGAGGGAAGCTGGATTCAAGAGGAATACGAGGAATTTTTCTAGGTTATTCTATGAAAAGACAAGCATACAGAATTTATGATCCAAATAAGGAACAAGTAATTGAATCAAGAACTGTAAAATTCCTAGAAGACAAACCAGGTGGACTGATTTTAACCGGGTGTCAATTAGACAGAAACAGCAATCAAATTCCATATTATCTAGAATACGAAGAAATTCCAGAATTTAATGAAGGAGTAGAATTGGATGAGACTGATACAGATGAACAGTTAGACGGGTATCACGATTCAGATGAATTTGATAGCAAAGAATCAAGTATAGAAAGACAAGATATTCAGACAAATGATGTAAATGACACACCAGTTGCAGAAAATCAAGGTGAAAATGGTGAGAGGAAAAAAGGTCCTGGCAGAAGGAAAGGAGTGACTAATGAGCAGATACGAAGAGAAAACTTAGAAAAGCGACGTGAAAATGAACAAATGCTGAGAGAACAAGGTGTGAGAAGGTCTCAACGAATTGCAGAAAAACATACAGCATGCATAGCATTTGACATTCCACAGACTGTTGAAGAAGCATTTACACATAAAGATTCAATATATTGGAAAGAATCAATGCAAGAAGAATTAAATTCTATGAAAGAACATAATGTGTGGGAGTTGGTAGAAAGAAATCCGAAGATGAGGACAATCAAATCAAAGTGGATATTTGTAATTAAAGAAAACCCTGACGGAACTATTAAGCGATACAAATCTAGACTGGTGGCAGTTGGTTGCACAGCAAGACCAGGAATTGACTTCATTGATACGTTTGCACCGGTAATTCGTACGGAAAGTATACGAATATTGTTGGCTATTGCAGCACAAAAAAATTGGCAGCGCAAGTTATTCGACATAAAGACTGCATATTTACATGGGAATTTAGAAGAAACAATCTATATGGAACAACCACCCGGTTATCAAATGGGAGAAAATTTAGTGTGCAAATTAAACAAGAGTATCTATGGTCTCCCGCAGTCAGGTAGATGTTGGAACGAGAAATTAAATTTGAAATTAAAGGAAATGAATTTTAAAAGACTGGACACAGATCCTTGTGTTTATTTAAAAAAGGAAGAAAACGAAACAACAATTTTAGGTGTATATGTTGATGATTTGTTCATTATCGCATCTTCAAAGAAGACAATGGATAAAGTACAACAGGATTTGGCAAAACATTTTAAAATCAATGAAACAACTTTAAAATTCTTAGGAATAGAAATTGAAGAAGACAAGGACAATATATACATTCATCAACAGAAGTATATCAATAAAATTTTGAAACGATTTCAAATGGATAAAAGTAAACCAGTAAAGACTCCTGCAGTTGCAGGGCAAACAATTGCAGAAGATAAAGAAATGAAAGATGTAAATATTAGAGTTTATCAAGAAATGATAGGCTGTCTGACGTATTTGGCAACGGCGACTAGACCGGACATTGCACACACAGTCAATGAACTAGCTCAGTTTTCGCAGAGACCGAAAACAACTCATTTGGCATGTATTAAACGAATTTTCAAGTACCTACGAGGCACCTCATATTACAAGTTGGCATATCGAAAGGGAACCAATGGAGCATTAAAAGGAATAAGCGATGCTGGCTGGTGCACAACACCTGATGCAAGATCTTTTTTAGGCTACATGACCAAGCTTAATGATGCACTGGTTACTTGGAAATCGAAAAAAACAAAATATGGTTGCCACTTCAACATGCGAGTCCAAATTGTGTGCCATATATGAATGCGTACGAGAAATTAATTGGATTACAAATGTCTTAGAAGAATTGGATTTCTTGGAGTATATTAATAGACCAATAAAAATTTACACAGACAGTCAAGCGGCCATAGGATGGATTAATAACATTGGGACAAAAGCTAGAACCAAGCACTATAACCGGCAATTATATTACATACGATCAAAGAATGAAGAAGGACAAATAACACTCAAGTTTCAGCCAAGTGAAGAGATAGAAGCAGATATATTAACGAAGACATTAAATGCAGAAAAAATAGCAAGATGTTTAAAGAAAATTAATATTATAACTTAGAATTATTTATGTTTTGATTTCTTAATAATTGAATTCCTTGCAAATCTAATTACTTAAAAGTTAAAATTGCAAATTAAGTTTAATTTTATAGTTAAATGTGTACAAAATAAACAATTGGGCAGTCTAAGGAGGGGGTTTTGTTGGATTATAAATATGGATAATATTTGTTTAGACAGCGCAATTGTTTATTAAGTGTAAAACAATAAGTTAAAATACCATTGTTGTATTATTGCTTAGCTACGAGGAAGAGATATGTTGTTGACAAGTTTGTTTTTTTTGCTCTCGTCATTAAACATGAAACTAATATAGTAAGTTTTTTGATCTCTGTGTATCAACTCAGACGACACAAACAACACCTTCAACCTTTACATTTATCCATTGGGTGACTTTTTTCATTGTTTCTATTATTTATTATTTATTTTCTTTTAATTAAATGGAGTTTTATTTATTTATTTTTTAATTAATACATTTTTAAGATTTTTTTCCCTAAACTCTAAATAGAAATTTTTCTTATCAAATCACTAGAGATTCTGCTTTTATTTTACTTATTGGAAAGTTTTTAAGAAAGACAAAAGATCAACTGCAAATTTCTTACTTTCAATAATATCATTTTACAGCTGAGAATGTAGCAAATGATCGACTACCATATTTTCTAGAACTACAGGGGTTTACTAAACTTTTGGTAGTAACTCCCCACAACGTGATGGAAACAACAGTTCATATAAACATGGTTCGGATAATGAACCGTTTGAGATTTCTGTGGTAAACAGATTATTATTTGAACCCCCCCCCCCCCCCACTCCACCATGAACGTTTGTGGTAGATGCAGGTGAGGTTATTACAGCCTTTTCACATTGCTTTCGTACTTTTTCACAAACATTTAGTGCTTTTTTACAAACATTTCGTACTTTTTCACAAACATTTAATATGATTTCACAAACATATTTATAATAAAACCACATTCATATTTATAATAAATGGTCTAAATTTACAGAACAATTATAGGCAGTGATCAATTTTTTTGTGCATTTACATAAGTAAACAAATACTGAAGCAGATATTAGGCGCATTCAGCAACTCAGATCTGATTGGATCTGAGGCGCGAAACGTTCGGCAACTGATTCTGACTGACTGACTGCTCAGAAAACGTGTTCGGCAGAGGACTTATGACATCATAATCTAGTGAGAATGGTGACGTATAGGTCAGTCGAAAAATTCTTGAGTAAGTTAATCGAGAAAATTAATCCATGACGTAGCCTCTCTTCTGTCCACCGTGGCAGAGGTCAAGGATAATAAAAGATTAAGGAAAAAACGGGTTTTTTCCTCTTAATCTGTGGTAGGGGTTCTCAAAAGGGTGCGCTGCGGCAGTGCTATGCATTGTGAAACTACATAGATGTGCCGCGAGAAAAAAATTAAGAAAAAGTGTGCCGAGACAAATAAATGTTTTTTTATAAATAAAAGTGATACAGCCGTTTCGCTACAAAAACTTTTCCTTCCTACTACAGAAAAGCGATTGTATTTTTATTCCGATATATATGAAAATTATTAAGTATTTTTATTCCGATAAGTATTAAAAATATTTCATTTTCTTTGCTCTCGAAAATGGCAACAGCAATTTTCAATGGGTTCGGTATAGTGTGGATTTTATTATTACAGTAATTGCCCTGTTTATTTTCAAATTAGCCGAGAAAAAATTAAGAAAATATAAACATAATTAAGGTGTGCTACGAACAAATAAAAGGTTGAGAACCCCTGCACATATAAGTCATGTGATCGTTTCGATACGAAAACTTTACCCTCCTACTACAGGACAATGATTGTATTTTTATTCCGATAGGATTAAAAATATTTCGTTTTCTTCACTGTTGAAAATGCCAACAGCTGCTGATAGCAGCCTTATTGTCGTTAACACTGTTTCAATGGGCTCGGGACAGTGAGGATTTTATTACTAATTGTCATGTTTATTTTCAAATTAGCCACGTTAGGTTGCTCCATGAACTATCTCAAACGGTTCGATATCCGAACTATGTTTATACGAGGATCAGTCAAATGAAAGCCGCAAAATTGTAATTAAAATTCCAAAATTCGCCCCACAGAATTCTTTAAAACAAAAAAAGAAGCAAGAATAATTACTTTTTCAGTCTCAGGAAGGTGTTCTTCAGTTTCCTCTGCTTCTGTTGTCTCAGGAGCTGAAGTAGTTTCTTCTTGTTCTGGGGGCTTGAACTGAATGAGAAATTTTCAACAGTTCAAGCAACAATTTTAACATCAAAAATTTTAAGAACTACTTAAATGATTAATAAATTTGTCTGGCTTAAAAAGTTCATTACAGAACCCCAAAATAATGAAACACCCCCGTTATAAAAATTAAACAGAAAAGTTAACAAATTGGCACACCCAAAATACAGAAAGTCATTGCTCCTTAGCTTAGCTGATTTTGGACGATTGTCACTTCACGTTAAGCCCCTTCTCCACCACCTACTACTATGTTGTGCTTCCCGATTTCTGGCAACAGCCCAACAGCATAATTTCCATGCTAGAAGACTTCTATGCAAGATGGTGAGAGAAATTTCATTCCATACCTTCTTGCACACTTTCCAAAGTCCATGGGGGAGGCATCAGGTGACTTGACAGGGACAGCAGAAAAGAGTATTGCACGAATGCCGGTCTTTTCTTCAATTTGTGACATGAAATTCTGTGTTGAGCAAGCAATGTGATTGGATGCCTTACTTCGATGAACACGAACTTTGTGCTCTCTTCTCCACACAATGTGGGATCTCTTCCATGTAAAGAGGTTTCAAACTGTTCTAGTCGTAATTTGCATTTACCTTAGTGTTTTTCTCCACTCGACGAAGTTGCAATCGTTCTTTTCAGCAATACTCTGCCACCACCACAAAGCCTTTCGGAAAACTATCACAACATATGCGTGTCCAATCAGTCCGGCCTTTCACTTTGCTGGACGGTAGGAATTGCACGAACCTTACCACAATCTGAGAGGTAAACCCATTCTTCATCCAACGTGATAACAAACCGCCATTTCTCGCCTGCAAGGTAGCCTTTGTAGAGTTTGCGGGCGTTGATTTTGCCTTCATAGATGTGACATCTATTAAGAGCGTGCACCCTAGCTTTATGGAACTTGCGCAGGCCTGAGTTGCCTTTAATTATGTGGTTTACCATGTTCCTGCCTTCTGAGCCATGGCCTTCTGTGTCGGAGGGTTTTCCTGTGTCAGGTGAATGGCTGGAGTGAGGTCTCTTCCATGGGTGAACGTGTCAGGAACACCCAAATTGCTTAGATAAGCCAGACTGGAGTTAACGGCAACCTTCGATAACAAAATTCCTGTTGCATGATGCGTACGGCACTAAATCCCACCTTGGAAAGCGCTTGTACATACCCTCTCCAAAAACTATTAATTATTTTATTCGTGCCATGAATTTTCTGCGCTCGTTTCCTGAACAAATATTTATGGAATGATCACTGATACACCACCTGATTTACATAGGGGTGTTCAAAATTGGCTAAGTTAAGAAAAAATGACCTTCTGTAGTTATTATAGACTTATTCCAAACGAAAAGAGCAAACTTTTTTAGTCTAAGTGATGTATGTATAAAAAAAACCCATTAAGTAATGGCAACTTATTAATCGCCAAAGTTTTTGAATTATCTTTGAAAACATTAAAAACGTGTTTCACTAATTAAAATCGGCCATCTTCGAACTTATTAACTACTCATGACATGTCGTTACAAGGTGTTTGATATATTAAATGCCAAATGAAAATTTCCCATGGTACCATAATGGTATCATTAGAACAGATACCACTGACTCAAGTTCATCTTTTTAAAACTTTTTAGCAGCTTTTATACAGGGAGAGTCAAAAGTCTGTTACCCCCCCCCCCCCCCCCAACATTCAATTTCAAAACGAGTGGAAATACAAGGAGACAGTTGTAGGCAATATAGAGGAAGTTAGGTAAGGGCTAAACAATGGTGATGTCAAATTTGACCTCTGACTTGGAATTGCACCTTGCAATTTGTAACCATTACATGTAGAGAAAAATTTCCAATTGTACAGTTGTGGCACCAAAATGTGGATTTTAAAAAAAAATTAAAAATACACCCACTACAGCCAGCTCGGTGCCTGAGAGGGTTAAGGCACAGGCCTTATAGCCATCGTATGTCAATGACTAGATGACACGTTTCCACATCGATGGATTGGCCGAGGAGGTTCAATTCAATGGCCATCACTTGATCTTTTCCTTTGGGGATACATCAAGGAAGCCTGCTGAATTCATTGTTTCAAATAATTTACTGATGCTGGTACAGTAGCATTACACCTAGTCTTTGATGTGGAAACGTGTCATCCAGTCCCTTAACGCTCTTGGCCACCGAGAAGGCTGTAGTGGATTTATTTTAAATCAGCATTTTGAGCTCTACAACTGTACAATTGGAAATTTTTCTCTACCTGAAACATTTACAAAGTTACAAATTAGAAGGTGCAAAGTTCAAGGTTTCTAACCACCATTGTTTACCCCCTACGTAACTTCTTACATGTTGCCTACAACAGATTTGTTGTTTCTCCACTTGTTTTAAAATTGTTTGGGAGTTAACAAACTTTTGACTCACCCTGTAAACTCATTTTTGGCACGTCATTACAAGTTGTTTGATATATTACATGACATATTTTAGCATTGAAAATTTTCAATGGTACCATAATATCCATGGGTTGAGATTCGTCGAGTATCATAATGCCTAAATAAATAAGGTAAGGGTCAAATAATGATACAGTAGTATGATTTTATTACGCCTAACGCGTTTCGGCATTACGCCATTGTCGGAGGCTAAGCATCTACAAGTTGTTAAGCTGGCCAGGCCAGGTATTTATACAGTAAGTGTCAGGTTTATCAGCAAATGGGAAATTTAAATATAATTGGGTGGCTATAGAAGGAAAATTAAGCTAAGGGGGCCGTGTAAAGCGCGGACCTTGTAGAGAGCTGGTTGGTAACATCCGGTTACTGATCATTGTTCATGGTTCTGCGTCTATAAGCAGTGTCCGCGCAGTCCGCTCGCCAAATCGCCAGTGGCGACAGTTCAACTAATCTAATGAATAAAAATCACATTTGGCGAACATACTTGGCTAATTCTATTTTTATGGAAAATTTTTATTTTCAGCCTCGAAAATGAGATTATCATGTCATTAAAAGGATATGTCATTTATTAGGAACGTTTAATTTTAAATTTGGTTAAAAACATGAGATTCTGGCTTAAAGAAAAAAGCTATTGGCTAACCATTGGCGATAAAAATTTCAAGTACTGAGCGGCCACTGTTTTAGTGTAAAGAGAGCATTATTATAGTGGACAATTTTTTATAAGAATTATTTTTCTCACGCCCCGCAGTTTCAAACTACATTAAATTCAAACTTTAAACTCGTTTTTCTTGGAATATATTATTTTCCCTTTAGGTCCCTTTTCGCGTGACCACTCACAATTAAATTAATATGAAAAACGAAAGGAAAAATTTCGCCATCTGGATTCGAAGCAGGGACCATGAGTACAGCTCTCTCCTTTACCAATTGGACATTTGCAGACATTGGTACAACAAGGCTGTTTCCATGTCTCCAAGACTGCTAAGCAGAAAAAGTGGAAATCCAATGATAGGGAAAGCTTTAGGTCAGGAATTCCTCCTTTTTATAACTTGGGCTTTTCTCTTAAGGGAGAAAGAGAATTGTCTATCCTTATACTTTTATTCTCTTTCATAAGTTGTCTATAAGTTGTCTTCTAATACTCCTGTTATCACTTTCAGGATAATTCTCTATTATCCTCTAGCTGTGACCAGGATAGCCTCGTTTTACAGGGTCTACCATTCTGTGTGAAATTTTTATTATTTTTACTCCAGGGTTTCTTGTGTCTTGCCCTTCTTTTCTTCTACATCCGTCATTTAAATTATACAGTCAGCATCACAATTAGCACATTAATTAAACTAATACGAGTTCAGCGCCAATTTAATTATATGATAAGAATAAATTTATTTCCTGAAACAAATATGAACGTAATCAAGAAATTATGACGATATCAGAAAATGAATTCCTAAGGGACAAAAAAGTCTTATAAGCAATTGAATTAAGTCTTCCCGTTTGAAGATCGTCTGGTTATTGAGCAGTGTTGTTGGTTCAGTCTGTCTTTGTTTCGTGATTTCCATTTCTTCCTGAAGCCGGATCTTGGCTTTATTGTTGCTTGTTCAGATGACCATCATGCATTTGTCTATGTCTAACATCCTATGCTTATTTCTGTTGATGTGTACAGCGTACACAGACACATTGTCGTTGTTTATCCAAGAGAGTCTGTGATCTTTAAACCTGATATAAAATGAGCGAATTGTAGATCCTATGTAGATAGTACTACAATCGGAGCAGGCTAGTTGGTATACTACCGCTTGTTTATAGATGTCGTTGTCGGTGCTGGTTTTCTTTGGGTTGAGTAGCAGTCGGTTGTTGTACTTCTTCTTGAACGCTATCCCGAGGCCTTCTTCTCTGAATATTTTAGCGAGTCGTATGCCTCGGGACCGAAGTAACTTAGCTTGACATAGTTGGTTGGTCGTCCTGTGCGGTCCGGTGGTTGTTTTATGGAGCGTTTGACCTTGTTGAGAATGGATGTTGTCGTCTTGTCCGGGAATTCGTTGAGGTGGGCTAACTCATAGGTAGTGGCAATCTCAAATTGCTTGGCCAGCTTAACAACTTGTAGATGCTTAGCCTCCGATGATGGCGTAAAGCCGAAACGCGTTAGGCGTAATAAAATCATACTATCGTATCATTATTTGACCCTTACCTTATTTATTTAGGTACCATAATGGTGTCATTAAAACGTGTACCACTGAATCAAATTCAACCATCTTCGAACTTAGTACGGTAATTACTCTTACATATTCATTCATGCCAGGTCATTAGGAGTAGTTTGATATATTACTTGCCACATCTTAGCACTGATAATTTCCAATGATAGTATAATGGTACCATTGAAACAGGTACCACTGAACCAATTTCAACGATCTTCGAACCACATTTATCTATTGTGAAAACGTACCTAAAACGTTATATCCACTCTTAGCTTTCATTACGTGTTGGTTGCTCTATCTTGGCATTGAAAATTTCTAGGTGGTATCATAATGGTACCATTAGAGCTTGTGCCATTGCACTGATTTCGACCATCTCCGAACTGGTTCGTGCAATGAACCATATTTATCGATTGTCGATAAAAACTGTTGAAAATCTTTCATATGCCTTGAGAAGATAAGAGTTATAGACGGACAGAGGGACAGACACGTTTAGCCTCAGTAATAGCATAAAGCACGTTTCGGTACTTAATAATACAGTTCATGTACTAATGTCATTACTAAGAAAGTCATTACGAACTGAAGGATTTTGTTTTTACTCATGTAGACCCGAATGATTCAAGATAAATTTATAAAATCTGAATATTTGGTAAATATTTCTACCTACCATTTTTTGTAGAGAATAATGTGGCCTCATCATGGCCCAACCAGTTTTTTTAAACTCTTCCAAGTCAATTTCATCTCGGTTTATTAGGAAAAACTACAAATAGGGAAAAAGAAAAGGAAAAAGGAAATTATCCATAAAAAATTTGTACCAATGCAATATTTAATAACTTTTAAACATAATCATGTACACTATGTGGCCATTCATCACCAGACACCTCTCCAAAAGTACATGGGATCGTCCGTACATGTCATCCAACCTATAAAAGACCTGCTTGATGAGTTTAAATACACTCATAACAGCTACTGTAGTCAATATGAACAGGTGACGTGAACTTAGTGATAACGACGAGCTTCGAGTCCAACTGATTACCCTACCTATGACTACTTGATGAGAACCTACGAACAAGAACTTCTTTATATGCAGAAGCGGCCAGGGTAAGGCAGCATGGGATTGGTCGAAATTAGAATGGTTAGATGAAGTGGCCAATGAGAAGGCATACACATGAAAAGACGTTTAATAATCGAAAATCTTTCGGATTGGTTTAATAATGGAACCAAAAAAACATCGGAATTAATCGAAATAATCAAATAAAAAAATCCGATATAGTCACGACTATATCGAGTTGGACTTATTCAAATTTTTATTCATATTTTAGCGAATTTTCAGCAAAATATAAGCGAATATCGCTTGGATTTAAAAAAAAAAAAAAAAAAAAAGCTAGCAATGCTATAAATGTGCTGACTGTTTGGGAAATAAGCGCGCTATGAAATCGCTAAAATAGCGATAGCGATGCTAATAGTAGTGGTAGCGGTGCCAACACTAGATGTTAATAAACAGAAGAATAAAAATATAAATTACCTTCGCTTCTGCCTCCGAGACAACGCCATCTTTGTCCTGATCAAACACCCACCGAGCTTGAATTTCATCTAAAGTGATTCTACAAAACAATTAAAATAAACAAACGTACTGTAATTTTTATTTGTATAAGAGTGAGAAAAAAACCAAAAACTTATAGAGGGTGGTTAATATTTGAGATAATGGCCTTAATAATCCTTTTACACCGTACACATTGCTTTAGAAAAGAAAAGTTGTAACCAATTATAGTGCCCAGCACAAAAGAAAAAAGGACACTTGCGCATGCATAAACGAGTAAATTTCATTCAAACAATTGGAAATATTGTTTATTTCTGATATTCCCTTAATAAAATTGCAGCTGAAACCAAAGCTGAGGTGAAATTGCATACTATAGCTTTATAGAGAATGAGCTACACGATTTGTCTAACGATTACAAAACACACTCACTATGAAGACCACCATTGTCTGCTACCATCTGTAAGCGTAAAACAGCATGTTCAAAGGTTGAAGTCAGTGTATGCCTTGGAATATTACGTACAAGGCACGCTATGTTATCTTTGAGATCTGACAGATGAAATGGGATCATGGTAAACCAAGTTATCATCTACTATCTGAGGATCAACATGTTTTCATCCTCTTCAATGAGCCTGAACAACAAATGAGCCAGTTTCTTCAAATTTCAATCATTCTTCTTAGTCTGTTGCCAGTGAGCGGACCTTTTCATAACTGCTTCAAAGAATGAAATTTACGAAAAGCTTCAGTAGTAGATTCACCAAACTGGTAAAACAATTTTACCAGCAAAGCACGTTCTGGAAGATGCTAAACAGTTATGACCTTGAAATGCGCCTCTATTGGTGGTATTGAAACTATTTCTTTTGGTCTAGAAAAAAAATTCCCATCATGTAATTAAGACATTACCAAAATTTCACGATTTTCTGATGAATAGTTTTTGCTGTAGCGAACTATGAAATGTTAACTTTAATTTGAGACACCACCAACATGGGCTAGGAATATGCGCATGGGTATACGCACAGTAAGACTTGAGGGGTCTGACACTCGACAAGATTATGGCAAAGAATTCATGAATCTGGAATATTTGATCAAGATTCAGGGAATTATTAACGGATTCAAAGATTTGTCATCAGAATTCCCCGAATTCTCCTAAGATTCACAGATTCACTATGGGATTCAGAGATTCGTGTAAGATTAACTTAAAGGTAAACTCCACGGAAAAAATTGACTCTATTTTTTTTGCATCATAACATTAATCCAGGTTAATAGAGTATTTATCATTCAAAATTTTTTGATTTTTCCTAATATTTTATTAAGTAAAATGCCTCGGAAAATTGAAAATTTGCTTGGGATCTTCCATTCCTTCTCCACAGAACACAGCGGAACAAGCTGTCATTTCCTGCCGCGAGAACCTCGGGGAATTTCGTCGCCGAGATTCTAGTCGCTTAGAACGATTCTACATATCGTAAGATTTTGCTAACCTGTTTTATGTCGAAATGCCTTCAATTTGTTCTCTGTATGGATGTATAAATAGAAAATCGGATAGAAATTTCACGTTTCATAGATTTCAGGAATCAGAATCGATTAAAAAACAGTGGATTAGTTTTTGACAGCGAGGGAACTGGTATCCAACTCCAAACAGCTCATTTCGAAGTGTCTTGCTTTGTCTACGCATCCGTCGTTTTAAATTCAGTATCAATTCAAACAAGAAATTCGCTGAAGCTAGATCACGTATAAGGTGGAACTAGATGCTCTTCCAACTCTACACGGGGCTGGCGTTTAAGAACAACGACCGCAACAGCACTCGAAGGAATGAGGAGGTAAGCCTATCTGCTGTGTGCACTCGAAGGAATGAGGATGTAAGGCACACGCCGCACTAATGTGCACACGCCGACGCGGCAAGCAGAAGATTCTGTTTCACGGTTTAATGCATAGGGCAGTATATCGCAGAAGTTGCAGTAGCATTTAATTCTGCTAACGGCCCTTATATATCGCTTCACTGTTATCAAAATCGCAGTCGTCACTACCGGTCTTGTTTCATATAGTCCATTGCGATGCCCAACTGGCAACCAACTGATAGCATCCAATGTGTGACGTCACGAATTCGAAACTCCTTCACACTTCTCGGCAACTTGTGACGTAACAGTTGCCGAACCATGGCACCAGTGTCTATCGCTGGGGGAGGGAAAAAATGAAAGTTTTTTATATATTTTATCAATTTTGAGTACGAATTGAAAATTTTTATACATGCTACGTTGTTATTGAGACTTTCATCTTTCATTTTAAACAAAGTTGTTTTGAGTGTGGAGTTTACCTTTAAGAATCAACAATTTTTCAGAGATTCATAGCTAAATGCCGGTATTTTTTGTTTGTCTCATTTTTTACGAGAATCTCATTCGAGATATCAGCTCGAGAAGTCAGATTTAGGATTCAAAAACTTAGGATTCAGAACAGATTCGGCAGGATTCACTGAGATTCATCTCGCCTTTGTCAAAGATTCAGAGTACTGTCAGAGAAACTTGTCGAAAAGCCCCACCTAGCGTTGAATACAGTAAACTGAAACAGATTTGCCTGCTGCAGCCGGTAGAAATAATGAGTAGAAGTAAAGACACACATTTTGCAGGTGTACCAGACATTCAAGGACATGTGAAATCAACGTTTCTAGCGATTCCAAAAGAACCCAATCCAAAAGCGTAGTATGGCCAATGGAGATTTCTTTGAAGGCCAATAAAGAACGTTTGTTTATATCTTCTGCTTTCTTTGTGTTTTGGTGCCATTTACTGCATGTTTTAGACATACCTTGTATTACACATGCACCAGTTTCCTTTTTCTATCATCATGCCATGGACTATAAGAAATTTTATTTCATCAAAAATAAGGAAAATAGTAATAAATTATTTAAAATATCTTATCAAATAAAACCATAATAAGCTGAGAGGAAGAGAAAAAAAAAAAACAAAAAACAAAAAAAAAAACAAAAAAAAAAACGACAAGACTGCAAATTACTTTTCATCTTTGTTAGTATCAAGATCATCAAATGCTGCCAACATTTCCTTTTCTCTCTCTTCTTCTGCTCGTTTAGCTTCCTCTTCTTTCTTCCTTTCTGTAATTTAAAATAAATGTGAAAACCAGAGTTTGAAAAAAAAACAACAAAAAACTATCTCCCAATCCCCAGACCTGATG
>JAHWFO010057711.1:738779-782644 GCA_023313115.1 Rhysida immarginata | reverse complement strand
GCTTCAGATCAGCGTCATTCAACACGTTGGGCGGTCTGCCGCGTGGGTCATTTGCCAGGGCCCGGAATTTTCGGAACCAACGTTGGACAGTACGTTCGTTTAAGGTGCCTACACCAAATACCTTATTGATGTTTCGAGGGCCTTTGGATGCAGTGTGATTCAACCTGAACTCGTAAAGCATTATCACACGTAATTCGTATGAAGTCATGACTATCTCAGCTTGGATTCAAACGCTATTAAATATCATCGCAGACATGCAAATTTCAGGCAGTAGGTCGCTGATAGGTTTATCTCTGGGAATGTACCACTTTGTTATGGGTGCTTGCTACTAAACGTGGAAACCGTGCTGAAGCGCGGAACCCACCTCGAAATCCGACATTTGATATGCAACGACCTGATACTAACCACTGACCCGCTCAAAAAATCAGCATGCCAATATCCTAGTAAGAAACTACAGGATGATCCAAAAGACAAGGAAAAACTTTATAACTCAATAATTCTCACACAGAAAGAGAAGACAATTCAATTCAAAAATCAAGTTTTTGGTAGTTTTGCAAGAAAGTGCTGTTCTCCTTGATTGTTGCTCTATTTTTGGTGATAAAAATGTAATTTTTCAAGACGACAATGCATCTTTTCACCGAGTAGCAAAAATTAAGAAATATCTTCAAAATCATAACATTAAAACACCTGCCTGGCCAGCACAAAGTCCTGATCTCAACCTATCTACGAAGGGAACGACGCAAAATCATGGGTCGTCCAAATCGGGAGAAAACGTGCCTGCAGGTCGGCGGCATCCAGCTACGAATGCCTTCATCGTTTCTTTAATGGCAGAGCTCAATCTTCCAAAGCCCGTATCCACAGAAACTGTGAGGAGCTCCATAAGAAAAGTTTAATAGGAGAGCTCCAATTGCCAAACCACTAAAGCATGTCCCATATGTATAGGACCACCCATATTTTCCCTTGTCTGCAAGAAACAAAATAAAATAATTAAATCATTGTTACTGTATCAGATTCTCACAACTATTATTTATTGTTTCCAGAGAAAATAATGAAAAACAAACAACAACAAGAATAAGAATTTATAAAAATAGAAATTAAGCTGTCCCATAAGTATAGGGTGAGTCAAAAGTCGCAGTACACCCTGTTTTTTTTCGAAAACTTTGCAAGAATTGGGAAATCTGAATATTCCAGTAAGGTAGGGGTGAGGTGGTCTATCTTTTACGGTATCTACCGAACATGGCCGCCATCTTGAAATCGACCATCTTGAATCTAAGTCAATTTTTTTTTAAATGGAAAGGGGGCCGTGTGATATATCAAGTAACATCAGCATTTTCTGACAATTTCATTCCTGTAAACAGATTTGAAGTAGCAGTTATGGTTCAAAAGTTACAACACATTTTGTTTCAGTTTGTAGCAGGTAACTGAAGATGGCTTTGACCACGGAGGAGAGAATTGAGGTCATTTTGATGTCTGAAGAACGAAATATCCGTGTCATAGCTGCAGATTTTAACAACTGGCACCCAGAAAGATTTCCAATTTCAAACAACACTGTCAGTTGCTTAATTAAGAAATTTCGAGAAACTGGGACTGTGGTTGACAAGGCACGGAGTGGCTGTCCAATAAGTGCTACTGACGAGACAACCTCAACAATGGTTTTGGCGACCTTCGTCAAGAGCCCACAACGCAAAACACGACATTTGTCAGCAGAATGTGGAATCAGCCAGTCATCGATCGTACGAATCCTTCATGCTTATCAACGGCATCCATTCAAGATTCAGATACTCCAGCACCTAGCAGAGGATGACCCACAGACGTATGCAGTTTTGCACGTGGGCCCTAGAGCAACATCGACAAGATCCCTCTATTGCACAAGGTATCTTGTTCAGTGGTTAGATGTTCAATTTCCTGTCATTGGATTGGCCGACGTGGTGCTGTGGAATGGCCACCCAGATCACCCGATTTCACACCACTTGACTTTTATTTCTGGGGTCAATTAAAGGAACTCGTATATGCAGAGAAAATCAGAAACAAACACCATCTCCAGCAATGCATTGAAGAAGCGTGTGCCAGCATTTCTGCGGAAATTCTTCTGGGAGTGCATGACGATTGGATTCAGCGCCTTGTCCCTTGACTAAGAGGGGGCACCATGTTGAACACATTAAATGACTGTAAACGTTTATGGAGAACAGTCCAGCCTGTAATTCCAAACAACTCTGTTGTAACTTTTGAACCATAACTGCTACTTCAAATCTGTTTACAGGAATGAAATTGTCAGAAAATGCTGATGTTATTTGATATATCACACGATCCCCTTTCCATTTAAAAAAACTTGACTTAGATTCAAGATAGCCGATTTCAAGATGGCGGCCATGTTCGGTACATACCGTAAAAGAAAGACCACCTCACCCATACCTTACTGGATTATTCAGATTCCCAATTCCTGCAAGGTTTTTCGAAAAAACAGGGTGTACTGCGACTTTTGACTCACCCTGTATAGGGCCAGCATCATTTAATGCCCAAATAAATCCTCCCTTTTTTCAATAATTTTGAAAATTCGGTTTGGCATAGTTGTGACCAGGTTTTGCAGATAATCTGAATTAATTTCTTCCCAGGCATTCAACACAGCATACTTTAATTCTTCTCTATTGCGGTACTGTTTACAGATCTGGCTAAAGCTCCCCATATATTTTCCACTGGATTGATGTCTGGAGATAGGGCAGGGCAATCCATAACTTGCACCCCATTTGCTAAAAACCAATCATATGTGCTGTTTGCACGGTGAACTGGGGCATTATCTTGGTGGAAAATCCATCTGGTTCCTCCAATCTTCTCCCCAAACGGTAAAAGATAATCTGATGCTTCATTCTTCCACTAACAATAGCTAAATTGGTTCTACCATTCCATCCGAAGCCAATCCTGACAATAAGTGATCCTCCTCCCTGTTGCCGAATTCATGATGTCATGCCAGTAATACTGACAGCCGTCTGGCCCATCCAAAACTCTCTTCCAATCTTCTGTCCAGGACATCACTGACTGGGCAAAGGCCGACCGTTTCTGCTTGTGGTGACGTTGGAGTGCAGGTTGCTGTTTTCTTTTCCTGTACACAAGAGATGATGCCTGCTTCACAATCCGTTGCACAGTTGATTTTGATACTGGAACATCTTCAGAATTGGCCACCGCACGCAAAGATGTTGTGAGGTCTTTCAATTCTTTAACAATCGCTCTTTTTCGTCGATTAGTCGTCTTCTGAGATCTTCCAGGTCTCTTTTTCTGGCCATACTGAGCACCAGCTTTCAAATAATTAAGTAAAGCTTGATGTGACCGACCTATATCCTTTACCTCGTGCACTCACTCCAGAAGCTTTCAAAGCATCTATTTGACCCCTTTCATAGTCTGACAAGGTGGTGTTACGAGGCAATGTGTTTAAGTTGCTTGTTTACAGCCACTTGAAAGTTTTTGTGGAGGCAACCAGTATCTCTATTGACTGATTAACCACTGCTTTGTTAATTTTTCTGCTCGAAAAATTGCATTAAGTGATACTGGTCCTATACTTATGGGACACGCCTTAGTAAGCCATATAATGCTCAGAAGAGACAGTGGTGCAATATCCATAAATGATCAAAATCAAAAAGAGGTTTCAATTCAAGTCAAGTTCTTGATAGTTTTCACGCAAAAACCACACCCAAGTGCTCTATCCCTCGTCTTGACAAGGGGTGTTGAACTTTTTGTTCCAAACTGCAGATCATAGAAAGAGAAAGGATTACAAAGAGAATTTTAAAATCAGATTAAGCTCTATTAGAATATGTTAGCTTATCCCATACCACGAAGAGAGTATAAGAAAGTAGCGGTTTTTCAAAATATTGATTTTCTCTCGTACGCGTGGTGACATCGAAAATACGAGAGCGAAAAAAATTGAGTTCGGACTTTTTTGTTTTAAAGTGATGGCAATTTAGAAGCACACCAAAATCATGCTAGTTGCCGGAAGTGAAATCTTATCCCATTTCCTGATCCTTTCTAACCCCCAAAAGTGCAGAAATCTCGTATAAAGGTTTGTACCAGCAGTGCTTTCTCTTTTACTTTCGTGAACACCAGCAGAGCTTCCTCCTTTACTTTAGTCATCTCTAGCAGAGCTTCCTCCTTTACTGGAGATGACGAAAAGATCTAATACCGGAAAAGGAGCATTTATAACTTAATGAATTTATTATTAAAGTTATTACCAATGCTTATTACGGTATTACCGAAATATATTTTTATTAGTGACAGTTTCCCAAGTTTTATTTCCAGCAGGAAGATGCACCACCACACTACGGACTTAATGTCCGTCAATGGCTGGATGGCCTGGTCATTGGATTGACTGGCGGGGTTTTGTAGAGTGACCACCACATTCCTCGAATACAGATAAAAAGATTATGTTTGCACAGAAACGATTGAAATGAAAAAAAAAATTATTAATATTAGAATTGTTCGGTTTTTGACCAACAGATGGCGTTGTCAGGTTACAGACATCACCGTAACGAAATTGTAGGCATAGAAATGCTGTCATTAATCGAGAAGGCCCTCTTAGTTAAACTTTATTATCAAAATAAAGAAAATATCAGCGCGGTATTGCGGGCATATCGACGCATGCATGGAATGGGATATGGTAAAGGACCTATGACGTGTGCTGAAGTGACAAAACTGATATGGCGATTTGAAGCCACGCGTTCTTTGGCTGGACGTCCAAGAAGTGGCCGGCCCTCACTATCTGAGAATGCAGTGCTTGAGAAGTGGATTGATATTACGTACAACAGTATATGGCGATCACTGCGAATTATCCTTAACCGATTTCCGTACAAGTTGCAACATAATCATGAACTGACACCTGACGACCTCATCACTCGCCAAGATTTCTCTGATTTGGTATTCAATAAAATGGAGGAGCAGCACGACTGGCTTTTCACTGTGCTTTGGACCGATGAAGCGCATTTAACACTTTCTGGAAGTGTTAACACAGTTTTCTTCGAGGAAGTTACAAGAACTGTTCAAAAAACAGTTACCATTACTGGGGTGCTTAATGCAGCAGTTATGGACCAGCATCATTTCCAGAATTGCAAGTGCGACGCACTGCATACAGTCACCTTTATGCAAGATGGGGCATCACATTTGAAGAGAATCGTCTCCTCATGGCCACCTAGATCGCCCAATCTGATGCCTTGTGACTTTTGGCTATGGGGATACCTGAAGTCAAAAGTCTACCGCGACCAACCCAAATCATTGGCAACAATGAGAGATTCCACCCGGCAACATGTGTCTGCTATACCGATAGAAATGTTGCTTAATGCAGTGAACACGGTGATGTCTCGTCTGACGGCTGTTTTGCTGAATGACGGATGGCACGTTGAACGTTTGTAAGCGATAGTTAATCCGGTATCTTACTGTCTGAAAATGTGCATAAACTGATGTATGTAACCTGATAACGCCATCTGTTGGTCAAAAACCAAACAATTCTAGCATTTCAGTCGTTTCTGTGCAAATAATCTTTTTATTGCATATGTATGCGAATTATTGAGTTTCAAAGTTTTTCGTGATTTTTGGCTCACCCTGTATATACAGTCGGACCTCGTTATCTCGAATCTCGATATCTCAAATCTCGATTTCCATACATTTTCTCAGAAAACCTCGATATGTTGAATTTTGGCTTAGTGTACCAGCGATGCGAGGCATTTAAAAACATCAGAGTTCTATTTCGCTCGCTATGTTTATTCTGAAGAATCTTCAGATTTTTCAGCAGCAGCTCTCTGCCTGTTTCTCTCTCTTCTGGCTTCAGCTTGTTCAGGAGTTTCAGCAGCCCGTCTTCCAGCAGGTCTTAATCGCTTCAATTGTCGTCACTTTCTGCTTGGTCGACAGTGTTATTTAGTCTTGGGACTATCCTTTGCTCTTTAAAAATCATTTGTTCAGCTAAAAATTCAACAAATCCTAGAGCCCACGCGAATGATGTTACGGGCACAGCTAGTCTAAATAATTTTCTGGCCACGTAATCTTAATTTAGACATGAACACGTCCTACTGCAGTTAAATTCGACGATATAACGGATACCCGTTTTCACCCGTTATAGTTTGCTTTATCAGGGTTCTATGATATCTTTTATTGGTACCTGCTCCAATCCCCCAAGCGCGAATGCAATTACATTAAGCTGTTTGTTACCCGCTTGTTCGAAAGTTGCACGATTTCGAAAACGGCGAAAAAGTCTTATCTTTCGTTGCGTAGCCGACTTCTCTTCATCAGGTTTTCGATAGGTGGACTCAATTTTTCCATGGGCTTGCTTTTTCTCTTCTTGGGTGGCGGTGTGTGTGTACATGATCATTTGTGTCTGTGTGCGCTGCAATTCCAAGAACCTAAGTGAGTTTATTTACTACTTGGTAATCTGTTGTTGCAATTCACACTCTGTTCTCGATGTCTTGAAGCTAAGTTTGGGTATTCATCACTTGGCTTGATCTAGTAGTCGTCGTTTCTTCTGTTGATACGCTTGATCGTCGGCGGCTGCCTGATAACTTCAATGACCACTTCAAGTTCTGTAGTAGGTTAGGTTAGGTGTTCACGAAATGTCCAGAACTCTGAAGCCTACAAACTTGAAATTTGGCACCTATGTTTCTCTTGGCTTCTAGATGCTCGCTAGGGATGTTATTGCAGTTTTTCTAATAAAAAATGTATTTCGGTGATACCGGTAATAAAAATTCATAAAAAATTCACTTCTACTCTTTATCCGAAGCTACATCTTGTAGTCAAAAATGGAACTGTCAACTATCTGTTAGTCATAACGGTTCTAACCATGTAGATAGGAATGGGTTCCTTTTTACCCATGGTTCTAAGTAATTCCACTGAACTGAACGGTTTGAATCTACCGTATTAATGCTTTCCGAATCACATGAGCGTTTGAAGTATCCGAACAAATAGTATACATTTTCTTTTATAAGCGTGAAAATCTTCCGCGGAGGCTTTATTTTTGTAATTTGATTTCAATGATAGAATCATTCCTGAAATCTTTCCCTTTTTTCCTGCTTAGTTAAAAGCGAAATTTACTTGAAGGAACGATCTGCAAATCTATAATCTTACATTAACACATGTTGAGTCCTCTTGCAAAGTAGTGAATACCTGATATAATAATGTTGGTTCTAGTGTGAAAATTTTAAATTAAACCCATTAAACAAACCTTAGAACCCATAAGCATTCATTAATAGGTCTTTTACTAAACCCCTAGAATGTCAGAACGTGATGAGGAGCGTAACGACCTGGCCTTTCAATCTAAAGGAACTGCGGTATGTAATGGTAACAGGTCGATGTCATTTGAAAAGACATGTGAGCAGAGCAATAGAGCTTTAAGTCTACAAGAGTTGACAGATTCATTCGATACTGCAGTTCTGCAATCCTATTGTAATGACCTCACGGATTTTTAAATTTAAAATTTTAAGGTGCGTTGCATAAATTTATTATTTAGGTTCGTTTGTGCTAGACTATTTGGACTTACGTGCAAAGTGTGAAGATGCGTCAATGAATCAGAGACAAAATTGGAAAAATAAGAGTTCATTTGACAAGACTAAATAATAAATTGAATTGTAAAGTGTCCTCAGGATACACAAGAAAAATAAGCACACAATCATTAAACCACTGAATGGATCCATACAGACTGACCAATGCAAAGAAACATAAGGAATAATCAATGAACTTGACCGTTGTAAAGTGTAATGCATACGAAATTACACAATACAAAAATCAAACTAATGCTCAAAGCATATACAAAAAATTCAAAGTATAAATGGTTAACATCAAGTCAGGTCATTGTACATAATGTACAGATAAAACCTTTTGCACATAAATGCAAAAAAGAACTAATGCATAAAGCATTAAGAAAGATCACTAGTACAAATAACTAAATGAAAAAATACCAGAAGAAAGATACTTCTGAGGAAAGTAACCACAAAATATGGTTATGATATGTATAACCACATATGTATGAACATTAGGAAATAACCATTAGTGCAAATAACTACAAGGGAAAATATCAGAAGTGAGATACTTCTGAGGATAATAACTGTAAAACATTAAAAAAATAATATTGTGTATAAAACACAATTAACAAAAAAAATATTCTGTGCATGAAACACAGAATAAATATAACAGTATAAAAAGTAAACAAGAGCATCCAGATCCAAAAGACTTCTATCATAAGCAGTAGATAGGAGGAAAAGAAATGGCCCAACAATAAGGAATTAACCAAATCCACAAGTCCTGAGGAACACTAAAGGAATGAAAACAGAATAAAAACAAAGAATGATTAATAAAAACAAAAAGAGTATTGAAAACAAAAATATAAAGTAAATAAAGTAAAAAAAAAAAAAATTGTTCAATGGAACAGCAACAGCATAACTTGACAGGAAATAAAATAAAAGCAGAAGCAGACGAAAACTAAGTCTGGTGGAGATAAATCACGATGAATAACTTAGAAGAATTGGAGAATTTCAAGACGAGGTAACGTCATAGATAAAGCCAATGGTTGAGAAAGTAACTAAGAGTTGATTGGAGAATCAGAAATTTTGGTTATGTTCATCTCACAAGGAAAAGAATAGAGATTAAATCCCAATTTGAAAGCTAAGTCTCTAACATGATGATCGATGAGAAGAAGGAAAAAGAACATTTTTCTTCTGCTGCAGTCCAAAGAATAATGATAATTCTAAGCAGCAAAGCAAATAAAAAAAAATTACTAGGGCATTTTTCAGCATGCGCCATGAGTAGATAACCAAGGTCTTGAACTGAGTGCTCACATGCTGAAAATATAAAATTAAAGTGGCATTCCAAAAGGCTTTTAATAAGAAAAAATAATTTTCTACAATTAGACAAAAAAAAATAAAATATTTTTTTCATAAAAAAGAAACAAAGTCATAACATGACACTATCAAACCGAACTATGTGTAGGAGTTGTAAAAATAAATCGGAAGAATCACGTTACCCCTCATGAATCCATGGATCCAATTTACGAAGGTCTGAAAGAGATAACCATACGTGATGGTCTTTCCCAGTCACTTACAAGGGAATCCCACATAGCCTATCCGCTTTAACAATGGAGTCCTTGTATGGTTATGTATGCTAAAATATTTTAGTTTTCGCGGTTTATTTTGAAAGAAACAAAATTTCGCACTCTCTTATTTTGCAAGCATCTATAGTAGCTTCAGATGAGTAACATATTTCAATTTGGTGGAAATCTGTGGCATACATGTTCGAGGGATTCCCTTGTTAGTCAAAGTTTGAGAAATACAGGTTTTTCCACAAACGACTCCCTGATTTTAAGAGTAAATAACTCGGAAACGGAGATCGATAGAAGAATGAAACAAGTAGTATGTGTATTTCGAAGTCCATAAAAATCTGACGCATTAGTTTCAAAATTAGTTACAAATATTACCGACAGGTGACGCTGTACGCTTTAGTCGCAGTACAAAGTCCGAGAAATACGCTACAAACTGTCCTTTGCAAGCAGTCATTGAAAACACATCAGAATCGATTCAAAATGTGCACCTTTCGAGCACAGAGATGGCGCAAACGAAGAACGAGATTTCAGTACGCTTCCGTATTAGATTTTTATGGCTTTCGAAATAAAAATGCTATTCGTTTCATTCTTCTATCGATCTCAGTTTCCGAGATATTTACTCTTAAAATAAGGGAGGTAAAGAGGATACAGAAGATCATTTTTCATCAGGATCGGCATATTGATTGTAAGGAGGCACTCAATGAGGAACTTCAGATGTAAAGCTGTTGCAGAACTACTCTAATGAAGAACTAGCATCTGATGTAAAGGTGCCCCAAAACGATCAATAATATTCGTCAAACAAATATTGATGGAGGATCATATTTTCCAAAACGCATCACCAATACTCATTCAGGAAAAAATATTTGTGCTGCTTGGTCGTGGTTGTTGTTGTGAATTTCGAAATTTTTTCCAATTCGGATTTGGGTTTTCTAGCATTGACTCTTGCACTGTGCGAGCAAAAAAAATCAAAGAGAACGAGAAATAGGCGCTGGTCCAAAGAGTGGTACAAGCTGAGAAGCCGCTTTACACACGAACATTTGCTAAATTTTTTGCGTAGTACAGAACCGGACGACTACAAAAAGTTTCTTCGAATGGACGAAGAAGGCTTTCAAAAATTTTCTTCTTTTAGAGCTAGTTAGGCACAATATCCAGAAAAAGGACACGACATTGAATGAAATATTGACAATAAACCTCCTAGACGTTCAATATTGATAGGACGCTTTCTTCAATATTGACAGAAAATATAATTTTCTATAAATATCCGTCAATATTGATAGGACGCTTCAATACACTCCTAGACGATCAATATTTCCATCAATATTGATGTACCTATTGGGAGAACTGCAGCCAGACTGTACCTAAAAGATACCCCATTTGACATGTTTCCGAATAAATGCGACATGCGTGCCTATTATACCTTTTACTTACTTTTTGATGCTCTATTCGAATCTGAAGTCAAAATCAAAAAAATTCGAAAAAAATTTAGTCGCTGATTGTATGAGTATCATGAAAGAAAACTACTTTAATATGCAAATATGTGAACTATTCTAAAGTTGCATTTCATTAGCTCATAAATTTAAAAACATAAAGAGGAAAACACCTTTTGTCATTTATTGTTGAGCGCTGCTGTATATGAAGCAAACAGATGAAAATGATAAAGCAATTAAATGAAGAAGACGCATTAAAGTCAAGAAAAGGAAAAAGAAGATCGTTAAAATTTCATTTAAAGTAGAAATAGGAGCCTTTTATCGACTATAGCCATTAACGTTAAAACATATAAAGAAAACATTAAGCATATATTTTAATGTATTTTAAATGAAGTAAATTAAACAAAATAGCCCTAAGGATGAAAGCAAAGTTGACTGAGCCATTGTCCTGAGAATGTTTCTATCCTATTACTTGAAAAGATAACATTACTGTTTTCTTGATTAAAAAAAGCAATCATTAAATTGAAGGAACTCTAATTTTTAAATCGACGAGCAAACATATTCTTAAGGATAAAAGGAAGGGGCAATCAGTGAACGACGACGACTATAAATTGGGCGCCATTCGAAGTTCGAACGGCGGGGATAATCTTCTGCTGACAAGGACTTGCCTCATTATCGAAAGCAAAGACAGGGAAAGGAAATCGTCTTTAAAGAAAATTTTATGTTGTGAGAGCGGGGAAGTTGATGAGTGAATTGGGTAAGCAGACGCTGATTGGCCCCGCGTTGGCTTGAGAAGTTCAGCCTTCCCGCCAAATAGCTCCCTCTGCCGCCATTAGAACGCTTTGGGTAACAAATGAAAACCGTCGTTGATCAGCAGACGATGAGGGGGGAAAGGACGCAGGCAAAAATGGAACGGCCTCTTCTTTCTTCGTTTTCGTCAGCGATAAAAATCATCGATATAGCAACCGACGCAGGTTGTTGGAGGAAATAAAACGAAAAATAAAAAAAACAGAGCGAAGTGTTTTGAAGGGAAAATGGCGCGGTTTAATCAGCGCCATCTTAATGAGCAATGGCCAAGCAAAGCATCATTAGCTTCTGTCAGCAGCGATTTCTTTCTTTCTTTTTTTGAATATTTATCGATTTTATTTTAATTAAGCCAATTAAAGTGATTATATTAAAAAAGCTGAACTGAAATCTGAAGAAACTAAAATAGACTCAAGCTGCAGATACACTCATGGACAAAATTAAAAACTCGCAAGCATTTTGCACAAAATCTGAATGAAGAAGAAAGAATTTACTTTACAAACTTGATAGGCAAATATATTTAACTATCTAATAATCACTAAAACTTGTGTCATGGGTTTCTAGTCAAAAAGAGTCTTCAAAAATTGGAGAAAAACAAAAGAGATGTACAGTCTATTACAAAAGCGTTTTCATTTAGGTGAATATGTTCGGCGTCCTTGCAATACATTAAACCAGTGAAATTAACGGTTCATGCAAAATACATTTATTTGAAACTTAAAAGTAATCACAGTCTTTGTTGAGCCATTGGTCCCATTGTTGACATAGCCGGTCGGTCAATTCCGTTGGAGGATTGTGGTTGTTTTTTGAAAAAGACTTTCACTGTATCAAGTAGGGGATTCAGCTGAGGGGATTACTGTCATTTGCAATGCAATACAGTGTAAGCACATTCACCAAAGTCAAATCAATAATAGTAAAATAGGAAAGTACCACTTCTTTCATGGAGTCTCCTTTAAATACGCTATGTACCCAAAAGTAATTGGGCACTTTCGATTTTAGACGTTTTATAAAAATATCTAGAAAAATGCTTAACGAAATATCCTGAAACTTCAGGGATGTAAAGAGCATGTTACATCTCATATACTTCAGCGAAGGTTTTGTCCCGAAGGCAAATGAGGGTACCAGCAACAAATTGAACAAAGGGTCTTATTAATATTTGAGATCACCCTGTAAAAAATAATGCTTGAAATGCGTTGTAACTGTTGCATATGATTATGAGGCTTCTTTTATTTATCTGTGTTCAGTTGTATGAGAATAGCACGTATATTCATGGAGAAATAAAGGTTTCTTTAAAAAAATGGAGATTTTCTCGTAAGGTTTTGTTTATAACATTCAGGTTTTTCAATGCAATGCAAATCAAACTATTAAACACCCCTGCAATCAAACTATTAAAATATTAAATATGTGATGAAATATGAGCATTTTACTAAATAATGTTTAATTGCGCATGCGCAACCGTTAAAATATGTATAGAGCTACTCATTTTGCATAATTTATTAGCCAAATGTTGGCTCTTCTGAGTTGGGCTATTTTAGATTTTGGCAGGAAATTCAAGAGGTTGAGATAAGACCCTTTTAGACCATGTGTGTTTCATGGCCCTTTCTCCTCCGTTTGATCGGACGAAAGATTCATACATATTCACTTTATGTGACCTTTTCGGATTGGGTGACCTTATCGAGGGATTGTTCGTAGGTAAATTTTACGGTAAAGCCTGTACTAACGACTACCTGTATATAAAGACCAGTTTTGCTTGGTCCCGCAGAAAATTACATGGGAAATCTGTTAACGTAACGACCACCTGTCTAACGCGACCAGCATTTTCGATCTCCTATGTATTTAACCTATACTAAAAAACTTATCTATAACGACCACTTACGCAATCAATCAGGTCTTAACCTAATTGCCAATTACATCACTACATTTTTCTCCGTAATCCACTAGTCAGAGTCAAGAGATACAAAAATGTAACCACTGATTCTTTTAGCCTACTGATATTCTTTACTATGTCTAACAACCGCAGAGCAGTTGCGAAAATCCTGTCTCAAAATAACGACCGTTTCGCTTATTATGGGCCTATCTGGACGAGTGGAATCAAATAGCGGACGAAATTCAACTCCTTTAGCTGTCTACATAATCAAATATTTTTAATCATAATCGTAGTCGCTGAGTTCTAACGACATAGTTTCAGTTTTGAAAAATTATTAAAACTGTTTAAAAGTACAAACGTACAGGATCGCCCACATACCACGTGGCCCGTTGGCGACCGATCGGACTTTATAGAAACACTCTGAATGTGCTCGAAAAGCATTTTGAAGATTTAATTTTCAATAAGAAGACAAGAAAGTGCAAACAAAGTACTTTAGATTCTTTTATAAAAAAATGAACATATCGCTTTTTAATCATGATAGTTGATTTGTAATTTTTTTGATTGAACCTGTAGATAATGACCATCTGAACTTAATGACCAATTTTGCTTGGTCGCGTGGTTGAACGTTATAGATGGATTCCACTATATATATAATTATTACTTTATTATGAGCTCGATATGAGTGATTATGGAAAATTAAGTAACATAGTGAATGCCCAAATACGAAAATTTAAAAAAAGAGTATTTCATGAAAAATTTTCAAAAAAAAAATGAAAAGGATATTAAAGAAGCATGGAGACTGATTAATATTTTAGTTGGAAAAAAAGATAAAAAATAAAGAAAATGAAGATTGATTTGTAGAAGGGTTTAATAGTAACTTTCAAGAACAGGCTAAAATCTTTTTAGATGGAATTAAGGATGAGACATATGATGGAAGTAAAATTATGTCAAATCAAAATTATCTTGTTATGGATTCTGTAGAAGAAAAAGAAATTGAAAAATAATATTGGAAGTGTAAATATAATGTATGCGAATAGAAGACAAAAAGTAAAAGTAAATAATACTGAAAGTTCAGTTTGTGAGATCACAAATGGTATTCCTCAAGGGTCAATATTAAGTCCAGTATTGTTTAACATTTTTATAAAGATCTACCCAATTATGTTCCTAATGCACAATTTTACATATAAGCAGATGATGTTGCTGTAGTAACTATGTATAAAAATAACGAAATAATTTTAAGAGATACTCAGAAAAATTTAGCGTTAACAATTAAATGGATAAAAAATAATAAGGTGAGTTTAAATTTGAAAAAATACATTTAATGAAATTTATAATTCCACATAAGATTTTTATAATTGTATGATAATTTTTTAACTCAAAAATTGTTTTTTCATAAGA
The DNA here is from genome assembly GCA_023313115.1 of Rhysida immarginata. NCBI lineage: Eukaryota > Metazoa > Arthropoda > Chilopoda > Scolopendromorpha > Scolopendridae > Rhysida > Rhysida immarginata. The sequence goes on along the minus strand of JAHWFO010057711.1, from coordinate 768,093 downwards.
TGGAGTGTATGGAGAGCATGGAGGATTGGAAGAGTAATTGTTTATGTAAAGGTCCAAAAATCCAAGAAGTTAAAAACATAAAATATTTAGGATTAGATATCGATGCCAATTTATCATGCCATGTTCACATTACTAATTTGGTATCAAAATTACGCAAAAACATTATATTGGTTTATCACCATGAATCACATTTTTTCAAAAGTAAAAGATTTGCAAGTAGAATTATAAAATCGATAGTTACTGGAACGCGTTTGGAAGAAATCGATATTTACTAGAACGCTTATTAAATGTTTATAAGAAATTAGGAATACAAAATATTACATATTTGATTGAATTTTTGTTATTATAGAAACTTATTTTCAAAAAAATATTTAGTTAAAAAAGAAACACCAGTATGGTTTAAGAAAACAATTAAATTATATACATGTAGTACCAAAAATCTTTAACTTGTATGCTGCAAGAGAAAAAGAATATTATATTCCACAGATTTTTAATAAACTCCCAACATGGATGTTAAGTTTAACAACATACAGATTATTAAAAAAAATTATTTGTGATATGAATTAATATTAATTTAAGTCGTTCGTTTTTTTTTTGTATGATACTTGTTTAGGTACTGCTAATGAATGTTTTGTAAAAATTGTTATCATTGGAATAGCAATAATAGCATATTTTGTATGGAGATAAAGTTATTTATATTTTATTCTAGTTGTTATATTTTTATTTTTTAAATGCATTAATATTACTTTTTTATTGTATAGGCTACCTGTTTTAAAATACCGGGTGATTACAAAAGAACTTCACACTTTTCAAAATTTATTACATCAAAGCTATTCAGAATATAGACACACCACATACGGATTCTTAAAGAAAAACTCTTGAAGTTTATTGTGACACTGTTAAAGAGTTCAATATGTCCCCTTGTAGTCGAATTCGTCCCAAACCCGCATTAACATGTCACCATCCATTAGCGGTGGATTGGTCGAGCAAACAATAACCTGGAACTTGCAAAGTGGCCACCGCGGAGCCCCGACCTCACACCTTGTGATTTCTTTTTATGGGGGTGTGTAAAGGACACGGTCTTAACCCTACCCCTTCCCCGTGACCTAGACGAGCTGAAAGAACGCATTACGGTAGCGATACGTGGGATTGATGGAGACATGTTAATGCGGGTTTGGTACGAATTCGACTACCGCATTGATGTATGCCGTATCAAACATCTTTAACTGTGTCACAATAAACTTCAAGAGTTTTTCTTTAAGAATTCGTATGTGGTGTGTCTATATTTTTAGTTCTATTAAATCTACCTTCGACTGTGTTAGTCTTCAAAATGATTTGAATGCCTTAAATAAACGGAGTAAAGAAAATAATCTCCCATTTAATACATCTAAATGTGAAGTAATGACTTTTTCTAGGCTCAAGAGAAACACTGTTTTAAATGACATGATGGAACAAAATTACAGTGTACACTGCTGGCAAAAAAAATGCAACACCTAGAAGGAATGGGTCGATTTATTTGAAATGGTGGCATGTAGGAAATAATTCAAATTGCAAGACAATACGTCCACAAGAACGTTGTACAGGGTGGCTCCCATGCCCCTACTGGAGAAGAATGGTTCCGACCATATTTGCATGAAATCGTCAGTTTGGCATCTGCATTGTACTGGAAGAGTTGACTGTAAGGTCTGTCCAACGAACGAAAAAATAGATCAAGATGCCTCCTGATATCTATTAAACCTTTCAGTGGTGCTCTCGGGCATCATCTAATAATAGTTATTTAAAGGAGGGGAGAAAACGGCTTATTTCAGTTGCTTTATACACTTTCAGAAGTAGTTGCTCGAATGATCTTAAATCGCCCTGATTGGCTAATTTTGAATTTACCGACCTTGACTTAGTTTTTCTTTAGTTGGACAGAGTGTAAATGTGGTGACAACAACTGCAATGCCTCGCACACGTCGCCGTGCTCCTATGCAAAAAATCTCGAGGTCGGATCGTAGGACTTCGAGAGACTCGATGGTCTCATCAGCATATCGCGGCGCAGATCGGTCATAATGATTCAGTGGTGGCTCGATATTGTCAGCAGTGGTTTACGGAAGGAACGCACTCACATAGACCTGGTTCTGGACGCCCACGCACTACTGACCCACGCCAAGACCGTCGAATCGTACGAGAAGCTTTGAGCAACAGGAGAGATAAGAGCCAGGGTGGCACCAGCTTTGCCAAGATGGACCACTGGTAACAGTTTGCTAGCTGCAGGACTGCGGGCACGGATCCCTCTAGCCAGATTCCCACTTCTGCAAGAAAACCGTACGGCGCGGTTGCAGTGGTGCCGAAGGAGCCGACTGGAGAGCCGAATGGAGGTCTGTGGTTTTTAGTGATGGACGTGTACGTGTGCGACGAAGAGCAACAGAGCACCGTCTTCCACAGTGCATCCGCCTATGGCACACAGGTCCAACCCCTTGCGTAATGGTGTGGGGTGCGATCAGTTACAACTCGCGATCACCCTTAGTGTTTGTGGATGGAATATTGAACAGCATTCGGTACGTCCAACAGATTGTGAAACCTGTTCTTCTGCCCTTCCTGCTTCAGGAGGGTAACATGTTTTTCGAGCATGTGGCACTACTTCCGTAGCCAGCACGATCTCCAGATTTGTCGTTAATTGAACATGGTGGGACATGATGGGACATAACGTTCATCGTCGCTGCACACCAGCTGCAACGATTCTACGTTCAGGAGGCTTGGAACAGCATTTTTATGACCGTAAGCATGCAAGAGTCGAGAACTGCATTCAAGCTAATGGCGATTATATGACCTACTAATGTGGTCTATTGGGGCAAGGGCGATTATATGACCCTTGCAATTTGAATCATTTCTTGAATGCCACCAATGCTATATGTGTTCAACATTTCAAGTAAATCGACCCATTCCTTCTAGGTGTTGCATTTTTTTTCCAGCTGTGTATTAACAAAAAAACTGATCCTGGTGTTACTTTCAATAAAGATTTACATTCTGAAAACTATATTAATAACATTGTCTGTATAGCTCACAGAAATTTTGGATTCGTAATTCGTAACCCATATCAATTTAATTATTTTAAAAATGTGTTCAATGAACTGTAACCAATTAAAAGACTATTATGCATACAACTGAGTATCAGCCTATTTTGATGCTTTTAATAGTGTTTTAATTTAATAGCCTTTTAATTGTTTACAGTTCATTGAACATATTTTTTTAATTCAAATATAAACTCTGTACATTTTCACAATTTTAGGCTTAACCTTTAAGCTTAGATTTTGTTATTTCCCGATAGATTTCTAAGTCAGTTATTGTACTTAATATTATATCTATTTTTATTTACAAATTTCTTTCTGTTGAGGATTAAATTAAATTAAAAGTTTTGAAATATTTGTAAAAACTTTTGAATTGTGATATTGTAAATTTTTAGTGAACATAGTAATTGGGAAAACCTGTTATGTTCACAATAAATAAATAAATAAATAAATGCAATAAGTAAGTAATTCTCAATGGCGATCCTGGCATTTAATGAGTTAATTTTATTAATATTATTATCCATAGATGAATAGCCCAATAAACGGCCCAACCTGTTTTTTTCCCGCCAACAGGGTTTGAAATTGAGCGGCCAAGCAGACGAATTGGGCTTGCTTAATGCTCATGGGTGTGCTAAATTAATCTAGTCCCCAGGATAGGACTCATGCCTTAATGTTCATTGAGATATCATTTAAATTCTTTCAATAAAAACTGCTTCCCAACCTCTAAACGTGTTTCTATTGAACTATTCCCGCAAAATCAACAGTTTAACAGCTTAAACGAAACTTACAATTCTATTAACTTTAATCCTCAGCAGATGGCGGCATCTCTCGCACAAGGCTTTGAGGAACAGATCTCTCATTTTTAATTGCCCCAAAATGGCATTGAATGTACTTACGTCGACTAGCAATCAATAAATAAGTCAGAGGTCTAAATCAGATTTAATATTAATGTATTTTATTCATAGCCAAATATTGCAATTGTATTTTGAATTGCTTTTTAAATGATTGCAAGTACCACCTAGCGACCATCATATAGCAAAAATGGCCGACTGCTTGTAACGTAAAATTTTTCACTGAATCTTCTATGTCTGGATGCGATTAGTAGAGAAATATATCTAAAATTGGTATTTTATAATTATAAAAGCATATACTACTGTTTAAAGCGTATATTAGCTTAGACAGTTTTACTATATTAATTCAATTTGGCGGTACTGGAAATTGATTACGTTGCTAAGCCTAAAGCAGGTGTGTAGGAATTCGAATTCAGTATTTTCAAATTCAAATATATACCAACAATCTTTCTAATTCATTGTTGATTCTTTTTATATAGGGGACCATTTTCTTGTATTTTCAACAAAGCAGTAATTTCTATTTTAACATTGTGGTTATTTGGAAAGTAACTAACGTTCGTTTTTTTTTAGATTTCCTAATAGGGAGCGATTTTGACGCTAGTCGATGCTAGCATTCAATCCGAGTTTCGGTTTCAATTCTCGTATTAATCTAGTTTTATTATTATCCTTTTTTCCAGTTTGAAACGCAGGAGATAAACTTTAAAAGAAAAAAATGGAAAGCAAGCGAAATACTTATTTCCCGACCCGAGCTGATAATGGCGCCGTGAACCATCTTGATGTAGTTGAAGATCTATTCTCGCTAATTCTGAACATTTTAAATGGTAAAGCCAACATTTCTCCCAAGATTGTAAACAATTCTCTGGAGTGTAAAGTCTGTGCAGCTGCTAACGAGCCTATCGTTCTTCTATTCTATGATAAAAAGTGCAAGAAGAAAAAAAATGAAAATAAAGCTGCTCAATCTCACGGAAAAACCATGGGACCATTCACCACTTTTGGCGATGCATTACCAAAAAAGATTAAACAAGAACCTATGGATTACGTAGAATATGCAATACCTATACAAGCGCAATCAAGTCGTTCCTCAGAAATACCTACCAAAGCAAAAAGAATAAAAACCGAGCATCCAGCAATGTCACCGACCAAGGTCTTTGGTAATATCAAAACTGAAAGACAGCTATCAAAATGTGCTTTGGAAAACAACACGATCTCAGTAGTCACTTACTCCAACCCTGAAACTAAAGTCATAGAAAAATTTCAGCCTGGAAGTAAAAACAAAAAAATAAGCTATTTTATAAATGTTTCTGCAATTAAAAAACCCGACCCTCCAGCCAAAAAGACATTGCCTTTTCCGTTTCTATCCAGAAATGAAACTGGTGGAATTTCTGTCAACTGCCAGAACTTTCATTCCTGTCGCTTTTGTGGTAAGTATTTCATTTACCAGAGTCAAAGGAACCGACATGAAATGATACACACGTGTGTAAAACCATACCGATGTGATTACTGTGATAAAGCTTTTGCTATCAAACCGTATAAAACGCAACACGAACTCACTCATAAAAAAACCTAACAAATATGGGATGATCCATACTTTTGATGTTTAATCTGTAAGTAGGACTTTAATGGATACGAAACTAATTCAGAAGTGAAATAATGTTTTAATATTGTTGTCTTTAAACGAAATATTTTCTTTAATTCTCTTCAACATATGTGAAGATGTTTTTAACTTTTATGATGTTTATATGTAAAAAATAGATTTTTTTTCAATTTGAAGAGCAAGGCGTGACTACATATGATATATGCAATCCGAAATGAATTGAGGACTTACAATATTGCATTATATCCGATATAATGCAGTATTGTAAGGCCTCAATTCATTTCGTTAAGAAATACAATACTACGTCCTATCCACTTCAAGATATATTAAACAGCCGTCTTTCGTTTCTGTGTATTTTTTAGATTGGTGGTAATCATCTTTCAAATGACCTAATTGAATAAATAAATTTCATTCGCAATATAGAGGTGTTTACTTAAATATACAGCAGAAACTCAAGGGATAGTTCTTTGGGTTATTTTAAGGGTCGTCCATAAATTACGTAACGCTAGAGAGGGGAAGGGGTTTTTTTTGAACAGCGTTATGGAGGGGTAGGGGGTATTCCGTAAAAGCGTTTAATAATGCCTTTTTTGAAATTTAATTTGAGACTTAATTTGTGGGATATTCAAATTTATCAAACAAAGAACTACGTAGTAAAATATTCATTAACCTTTTGTTGCCCGAGTTAGTTTATTTTGTTTTTGTATTCAAAATTTAAATTATAGAAATATTATTAGCATGACTCATAAGCATGGTCTATAGAAATAAAATTTTATAAACATTCCAAGGAGGAGCTTTAGCAGTGAAGCAGAGATACATTTATACATTTATTATAAAGAAATTACCCCCCCCCCCCCCCCGGAGTAGGATAAAGCAAGTACTGACCAGTTCCCACGAAAATGCCCCTGCGTTGTTGAAAGTGCTCACTGCGCGCGCTGCAGTCGTCTTCGAGTCCACAGCACGGTGAAGCCCCATTTGGTCGCCTCCCATTTGGACGTTTGACCTGACCCATTTGATCGCCTCCCATTTCGTCGCTTGCATCCTCTTAAGACTTTCTATTAACTAACTGTATTTAAATAAATACTAATAAAGCCAAATTATTTATTAATAATATTTAAAATAAAAATCATATAATATCAAAATATTATATTTATTCCTCATTTTCATTGAGAATAAATATGGTGTTTTTAATATAAAAAATTCAAGAAGATATCAATATGGTTAATTTAATTTAAGAAGTAAATTAAAACCATTTCCAAGTTCTAGATTTGACCTACTTCCAAATTTGACCTTTTGGCTGAATTTTTTCAGCAATTTCCAAGTAAACGGATAAAATGAAGAAAGCTTGGCTATAAATAAAACGGATAAGCAGTTACTGTTAAATTCGGACCTTCAGCAAAATATGTGCGACTGAACCTTAAAATCCAAACTCTAACAAACACCTTCTTGCAAAGCCCACAGAATTCTGAAGACTTGAAAATGTTCATGGATGCTGTCGGTTATGCCATGAAACTGGCCAAAGCCTAATTTATGCTTTTCATTGATTGTAAAATGGATGTAAATGAAATGAATACACCTTTTTTAAAAGTCAATATTGTAACATGATAAAATAATTTGACAGTTGTAGGATTATGGAAACATTTCCAGTTTCTTTCCTTTGTACTGTATTCAATTGTATGGTGCAATTAGTTACTTTACTTCTAATAATAAGGCATCAACATGTAATTAAGTAACACATGCAGAAAAATACATTTTATTACCGTGGCTCATCAAGGCCCTATGGGCTGAATAAAGAACAGGCGACCAAATGGGAAGCGACCAAATGGGAAGCGTCCAAATGGGAGGCGACCAAATGGGGCTTAACCCACAGCACTGATAGGGATTATACAGCAAACGTTTTCAAAACAATGAATAGCATTAATATATGTTAATTGAATAGTAAATTACTTTTGAAATAAATACAAAGACGATTTTGAATCTCTTTCCGTACCCATTAAAAGGGCTTTATTATTTGAAGATTCTACGACTCTTCCACTCCACTTAAATCACTTGTCCCTGCCTATCAGTGCTGTGGACTCGTCCACGACTGCAGCGCGCGCATTGAGCACTTTCAACAACGCAGGGGCATTTTCGTGGGAACTGTACAGTAGAGGATCCTGCAGTCATCTATTTTTAGCCCTTTTGTCTGCAGTTTTTACCTCTTCCGAAGTTTTTTTTAATCTAAAAATTGATTTTCTCGAACGTAATATGTAGGAAATGTAAAAAACCTCGTATCTTCTTTCCTTTCTCATCATTTCCGAAGGTATGATATATCACGTGCCATATGTTACCATTGTTCTAAGGACCAAGTGACTGCCACCCCCGCAAATACGACCCCACTGGAACAATTGGCCCTATAATTCATATTAATGTAGACCTTGCCTACAGGAATCTGGATACTGAATTTTACGCCTTTCCGTACCTAAATAGCACATATGTTGCCCTCTCTGAATTCCACCCCCGTAATTCCGACCCCAGTGTACCAATCAAAACCAAACTAAATAGTGCAGATGGGCATGCCCATACATTCCGAATTTCAACTTTCTACCTCAAAAAATGTAGAAATTATAAAAACTGACATTATAAAACCAATAAGTAGCTCCATTCTTCCGCTATTTAATAATAAGCTTATAGATTATGAGCACTTGAGCAATCGTGCGTTAACAAAGCGATTTCACGTGAGCGCGCCGATGTCAACAATGCTTAAAAGATGAACAAAGTAACAATGTATTCCTTCTTGATAAATCGATTGTTATATGACATGCCAGTATCTTTGTATTCTTTACACTCACTGTTTTAGGACGTGAATTCGACTTGAAGGGGTCCACGAAAAATTCTGAAAAGTTGATACGGCCGAGCCAAGACTTTGATGGTCATATTTCTGAAAACAGAATTTGAAAAAGTTAATTTGTTTTCGAGCAAACGGCGTACGACAGGATAAACGTACAGACCATGATCTGTAAATTAAGGTGGTCGTTGAACTATTCCAGCCCACCACTGGTTTATCAGATTAATGAAAAAGATCACTATAGAGGGCGAACCTTCTCATCGGTCCGATTAACAGCTATTCGCAATGTTTAAAACCAGCATTTATTATATTTTATCAGTTATTTTAAACCATGTTCAATAAGTAAGGCCAAATAAATAAATCTTATTTGCTGACGATAGAAATACGAATAAAATTAGGACCCTATCTGACTGGATACCACCAGTGGCAGAAAAAGTCATTAACCCTGTTTTTTTGCCTAGTTCAACGACCACCTTAATTTACAGATTAGAATACAGACCAAGGGCGCATTCTTATAAGTAGTTTTTATGCTAAAGCTCCTAATATATGGTCAAAGAGGTCCACTAAAAATGAAGCTAAGATTTCTAACTTCCGATAGGGCAGGGACTCTATTGGAAATGCAGCGCCGCCCTGTCGGGAGCTAGAAAGTTTAGTTTCATTTTCAGTTTCAATGGAACCAGAACCTAATTGGGCCAGAATTTAGTATATTCTGCATTTTTTTTAAATAAATAATTGATAAAACAACATGAAAGTATTACATATCTCACTCTTAACATTGGACATCAACTATACGTATAAATAAAATAACTGTACAAGTTAGGAAATTCAGATCACGCTAGGTGCCGCTTAGATCGCACTTGGGCCATTTCCAAGCTTCTCTAAATAATGGAAAATGGCGGAAGCTCGATGACCATTTATATCTATAGATTATGCCCTTAAAGTCTATGGAATTGCTTTATAACTACTACAGGTACCAAATTCTTTATCCGAAATTCTAAAATCCGCATTTAATTAGTGTAAATAAAAATTGTAGAAGACTAGGCAAATCAAGGGTTGGTAAAAATACAGACTAGTGTCCCCCGAACGTTTCCAGCGATGTCGAGCATTTCAGTTGTGGTCATGCTGATTTGATTTTTTTTTTTTTACAAACTTTGCAGTTTTTACATAAAACAGTGGAGTGGTTGGGGAAACTAATACCTCAGTTTCAACGGTTACGATATCAGTCAGATTTCTGTTCTATTTACACTATTTAATCTATGATATATGTTTCAACTGAAGAGAATATATTGTGAGCAATAATGAAACTTTAGTTCAGTACATGTCATGTTTACATATTTTGTTTACAAAATTGAAAAAAAAATAATATTATAAATAAAAACTAACCTACCTTCTCCAAAATCTCCAGTGGACTCTTTGAAATAAAAAAATCTCCAAGTTCAATAAAGTTAGAGTCAATAGTTAGTAAGCTCTATCTAGAAAGTAAACTATCAGCAAGCACCTGCCACCTAAAAGGAACAAATGAGACATGCTGTTGTCGAAAAGGTCACGTGAATTCATTATTCTATTTCATAATTTAATTTTTCTAGTTAATCGATTAAACTAAACATACTTAACATGTTAAGTTAGTTCCATTACCAGATTTCATGGCAAGTTTGAATAGGCGTGTGCAGTTAAACTTCCCATTTCAAATGTTAGATATTCTTACAAAGTAAAACTAGCAATGTCTAACAACTGAAATTAGAAATTTAATTGGAACATGCCCATTCAAACTTACCATGAAATCTGACAAGGGGAGGACCAGGTCTGTTAATCTTGGATTTAACTGAAGTTTAAATATGTTGTTACGCACCCCTCCCAGTATTATATGATACAGTAACTCTTGCTAATGGACATTAGTTTACGAGATATAATCATTTAAAGTTAGTTACGTAGGCTGTTGATGTATATTTAAAAATTCAGAGAGTATAAAATTCAAGTACTGAACGTGGTCATGTGGATAAGTTAATAGATTCCAATACTAAAGATCCCGAGTTCAAATCTTTTTCTTTTCCCAATTTCATTTAATTTAATTTTTTAAACAAGTTTTTGAACTAATTATATATGAAACTAATATTAATTATTAAAAACATATTTTTATAAACATATTATATTTCATTTGAGGAAGGTAACAAATTTTTTATTTTTTAATAAGTTGTTATTATTATATTATTATACAGAGTGGCTACAAAAAATGAGCCCCCCCCCCCTTTTATTTTCGTAACCGAAACAGATATGTCACTTTTGATGAATCCAGTGAATAGGAAGTTGTGGGTGAGCTATCCCATGGTGCGCTTTACATCATCCCAAATATGTAAATTAGGACACATTCAAATCCTATCTTAAAAGCCGTAACAGATACACAAAAAAATTTCAATTAAAGACTTGTTGAGCATGGAATTCCGAACAAAACAAAAAAATTTCCAAAATCTGATGAACGGATCACGAACAATCACAATTTCAGGAACAGTGTAGCTTGCCATCCTGGAATTTTTCTGTCTTGTGTATACTGACACATGATTTTTATTTGCTTTTCCTCATGAAAGTGAATGTTATTATGGTAATTTTTGGTAATTTCTTGATTTGCCTGTTGAACATTCAAATGTCTTTGTGAAGTACATAGGGAGGTAACTAATAAATTCAACGTGTGATTGTTGGTGATCCGTGATTTATGTTTTAAAAAATATAAATTAAATGAAATTGGGAAAGGAACAGATTTGAACCCAAAACCTTTAGCAACTTACCCACATGACCAAGTTGACTACTTGAATATCATATTCTCTGAATTTGTAAATATACATCAAGAGCCTACATAACTAACTTTAAATGATTATATCTCGTAAACTAATGCCCATTAGCATGAGTTACTATGCCATATAATAGTGGGAGTTGTGCGTAACAATATATTTAAATTTCAGTTAAATCCAAGCTTAACAGAGCTGCTCCTCCCCTTGTAAGTCAAATTCAGACTCAAACAAATTCACAATATTTTTTTTTCCCTCTTGTAATAGTGCTATTGGCACTCAATAGATGGCGAGTCCATCTTATCAAGAAACATTGCGAAAATCATACCACGATGGATAAGCGAAAGCAGTGACTACAAACCAAAGGATAGTAGAAATTTTGCTCTCGCTCTAATTTTTCATTAAATTCATAATGATTGGATGAAGATCAATCTTTCTAAGATGAATTGGTAAGAAATGATTAGTAAAAGAAGAAGAAAAGAGCCAAATAGGAAACAGATAGGAAGCCAAACTGGATTTTTCTGTAAATAAAGGAAAGCTTAATTCTGAAGAAGCTCCTTTGTATTTACGTGGGTTTTAAACATGTAAGTTTTAAGTAGAAATTCTTAATGTTTTTCCTTACCGTTTTTAATAGAAAATTGCTCCTTATTTGCATTCTCTCTTCGTTGCTGTTGGTGCTTCCGCCATCTATTGTGAGAAAATACAGAGAGGACGCCACGGCAATTTGCTAATCTTTCATGTTTACATTATTAAATCAGTACCGGGTGTTTAAATCAATTTACTGCAATTTCCAATCGATTTGAAAAGTATACTATTAATTGTTCTGATTCTTTCAGTTTCGATTTCGGGCATGGTCAACAATCAATATTGTTCCTGTCATTCAAACATTTACTTTTCTTTCTATAAACAATGTGCTGCGAGTAGTTCATGTATTTATCCGCATATTGGCGCTAGCAGTAAGACGCTATTACAGTCATTATAAGCAGCACTTTTTGCGAATAGAGGCATAGCCCCCTAGATAATAACTATCTAGGGGGCTATGATAGAGGTAAGCAGATTTTTGAAAGAAACACTGATCTGCTTACCGCATGCTTACTGAAAAATCTTTTGCCGTGTTTTATTCCTCGTGGTCTTCGTGTTTAATTAAATATAGAAGGAATTATACAGATACGTACGATAGCGTGAAAATTAATGTGAATAAGAAGGAAATTTCCGTATTTTTATTGAAACATGGAGTAATTATATTAGTAAGTATTTTAGTACAATACAGTAAACAGCTGAGAGTAATCTGAGTACCATATCAGCCGTAAATCAGGCTTGCCAAACTCAGGAAATCCAATTATGTGAAAATTCCCTCTCGTTCACATTAATTTGCACAGTGAGCCTGGCAATTAAATAATAATTTTAATTTATGTTACAATAATAAATTTTACAATACGATTTCAGTTGTACCATCGGCGTCACTTAACGCATTGTCTCATCAAGCATAGACTTGTATTAAGATAGATTGGAAGTAAGATTCTGTGGAAGAAGATCTTGCAGCCATCGGAAGATCTTCCAATCTGTTTAAAGTTAAATATACTAAAAGAAAAGGGTTGTTTGGTGCCGCTTGTACAGATGTAGCAGAGAAATCGAATATGGGCACTAAACACCGTGTTCTTCCAAATGAACTGAAAGACGCATAAACAAATCCGCAGATTCCAGATAACAGAAGGTCCCACAAAATTAAACAATTCCTTACCTCTCAAATTTGAAGACTATAAACAAAGGAAATCGCATTTAGAATCAAGAATGGACCCCGTGATTACTACAGTACTTGCAATGTCAATTATAACTTTATTGCACGGAACGAGAACTTTGTGTATTTTTTTGAATGGACAAATGACAAAATGCCTGCATACGATATGATAATGAGTACATCGATAAATATGTTAGTCGTTTAAGGCAATTTTATTTTAAACGAATGTTACCCAGTATTTGACCTTCATATTAATAGGTCAATGTTAGCAAATTTTCATCAAGGAATTTTAAATATGAATGGTGAGTATCGTGAGTTTTGTAAAACCTAAATAAAATGTTTTTTTGCAAATTAAATTTTTTTATTCACATTGGAAATGTTTGAATCATGAAGGAGGCCAAGCAAATCATTTACTGTTTTAACGCCACCCGGGATTCAGAGCATTCTTCAATTCTCCATACATAGAAAGTGCGATAGCTATTTTGACAATTTACTATCGCACATATATTACCAGTACTCTTTTGAAAAGACATTTGAGCAGGAAACAAAACTTAAATATGAAACCTCAATTACTATTTAAGGTTCATCAGGCACGGCTAGTCACTGGATGGGCGACCATCCGTGGCTCATGATCTTCACCCCCCCCCCCCCCGGCTGCTGTGACCATCATACAGCAGTTGTTAATCCAGGTTCATCTAGGGACCCAACTCGTCGGCCTCTGGCCATACAGGCCCTGGATGGACGTATTGGATTAAAATATATATAAATAAAAATAATTAAAAATAAAATTAGGTAAACTAACATAAAAAGAGAAATTAAACGAATAAACTTGAAAGACTGAAAGGTTAAATGGAGAGTCTAGTTATTCTTTATATATTTGAACAAGAATTCTTAATTTGTATGTATATCAGCAATGTTAAACGAATTGCTGAAGCGTTCTCTGTAGAATTCTCAAACTGTAAGGTGAAATGGAAGAGTTGACTTTATCGCGCTCAATAGGTAGGGAATTTTTTTTTTAAAATGCTCTAATTTTCTTAAATCCTGGCACTTCAACAATAGGCTGCAGTGAGCGGTTGCGAGCAGCCCTGAGTGAAAAAATCAGCTCACAGATCGCGCATGAGGGTATTTCTTCATACTCTATTACTAAAGCATTTCTACGTAATCATCTACTGTTGAAGCGAGCGATCATAAATATCCAGTAATTAGCAATGGCTAATATTAGGTTTATTGGAAACAATATGCTCTTGATACCAACAAGCTAAGGAGTTGATTGATATATTACATGCCATGTCTTAGCATTGAATGTTTCCAAAGGTACCATATGGTACCATGAGAACGTGTACTACTAAACCAATTCAGACTATCATTAATTACTGGATAGTTTTATTCATGGCTTATCATTACGAGTTGTTTGATATATTAAATGCCATGTATTAGCATTGACAGTTCCAAAGGTACCATATGGTACCATTAGAACACATTATACTAAACCAATTCCAGCTATCATATATTACTCGATATTTTTCTCAATAGTTTGCTAACTCTCCATTATCTTCAGTTACTGCTCATTTTTAAAGATTATCAATTCCAAGAAAAGCCTGAACAACAGGAATTGTTATAAACTCAATTTTGTTTTATAATTTGCAGAGTTGGGATGGAATCTTCATAACATTTCCTCTGAAGCGTTGTTACTGGGGATAGAGTGCTTCTCGAGCTCGACACGGGGGGCGGTCACTTTCGGACCTCCTTCTTAGAATTGATTGTTATTAGAACATATTTAGCAGTCTACTGAGAGACAATGAAAAGGCGGCAGAGGAAGCAGTCCCTTCGCTTAGCGCTGTATCGTTTTTACTACAAATTGCGAATTGCAACGTTTGTTAGACATCTGGAAAGAGACACGTGTATCTCTCTTGACCCCTTGAGAGAGACTGAACTATCTATATCCTCTCTTGTACTGATCTTGTAAACTACTTTTTAAATCAAGATTACCGCCATATAATTTTTTTATGTGGTTTTCTTATTTTGCAGATACAGATTTGGAACAATCAACAACTCGTCCTTTGAATAAGAATGGAAGACTGCCTCAAATGTAACCTACTCCCCATTGAAACCACTGAGATTATTGAAGACTTATTTTCTATTGTACTGAAACTTTTAAGTGGTAAAATGATGGTTGTCCCCAGTATTACCGACGATTCTATTCAGTATAAAATCTGTGCTTCCAGTGGTGAAACAGTTGCCACTTTCATGTACGACAAGAGCTTTAGAAAAGGTGGTGAAAGCAAGCGCAATGGGGAACTACTTTGCGATGAAGTAACCCAAAGGATAGTGAGTCCACCTGAAGAAGTTTCAATTTCTCTGCAAACTCAGTTTAATTATTTACCCAACGAAGAAAATGATGAAATATTCATTCCAGTTGTTTCGATTGACGATAATCCTACAGAGTTCAATATTCCAGAGATGCCAATTTACAACACAAATGAGATAGAAGCCAAGAAAAATGATGATGTAGTACCTAATTTAGAAATCAAAAACGAAAACGATTTTTTTATGGAAACTTGCGGGAAACCTTCCTTGATCCGAGAGAAAATATCCAGTGCATTGTCGAAAGTCAATGAAAGTGGGCGTTTCTCTTTAAACCACCACAACTTGTACTCGTGTAGCATTTGTGATGATGTTTTCTGTTATAAAAGCCAAGTGATAAAACATGAAAAAATTCATACTGATGACAAACCGTTTTGTTGTGATTACTGCGGAAAAACTTTTCATAATAAAAGCCAAAAGGTAAGACACGAGAAAACCCACACAAAAACACAATTATACCACTGCCGTTACTGCGAACAAACATTTACCCGAAATTACAATAAAGACTTGCACGAACTGACTCAGCACAAATCATTATCTGTCGTGAAATGAAATACGGTTAATGCCTTTGCTTACGATTTTCTAAACTTGTTAAAAAATTGAAACCAAACCAATAAAGTGTTCTAAGAGCAGTTTATGAAGCATACATTTATATGCACGTCTCCAAATATAAACATAGGGGTATTAAAAAAAGGATGAAAGGATGGTGCAAAAGTAAAGCTGGTTTTTTTTATTATTAAACTAATAGAACTTTATAAGTTTCATGTGGTCATTATGTCATTTAAAAAGTTCTTGCATGTTTTAGTTACATTTGCACTAGCATAAATTATAAAGACATTCTATTTATTCACAAAAATAACCTCCCTCACAATCAATAATATGTATCCAATGGGTAAATAAAGTGTAAATCCAATGTCTTTAGTAGAAATCTTTGGTTTGGAGGTAGATTGAGCTATTGATGGCTCTGAATTGTTCAGTTTGGCTTAATAATACCGGATGTTTGTAATTGATCACTCCTTTATTTAATTTATTATAATCACTCTATGCTACAATAATCAAATGAATCTGACAATGTGTGGGGTACCCATTTGCTCAACTTGTACGTCTTTCGTCTGACTGTTTCGTCAGAAACCTGATACCGTCTGGCAAGTGCACCACATGTTAAAATGTTGTCCTCCTCTATGGCCGTTTTCAGGGCCTGGTCATCTAAGACTTGAGTTGACCACTGCGGGGTTCATTAGAAATGGCAAATTCTCCCGATCTGAATTTCTGGAACCAATGTCTTGCCATCAGGATTTCTCTAATGATGTGTCTGACACTTCCTTGAGACTTTTTCAGCTTCTTGGCCATGTTGCGGTGTGTAGGTGGGTTTTTGCGAACTCTCTTCACTGTTTTAATGGGTAGGCTGGGTTCTGTTTCTGGTTCGATTTTCACTACGACCCCTGTCTTGAGGTGGGAGGTGTCCGTTCCTTTTATTAACTATACTGATAGTACTTTTAATTACGACGAGACCTTGGTACTGGCACTTTCCACTTAATAGGGAATAACTGAAATCCGTGTCGGAAAGAGCGCATATTAAAACATGGGGACAGTATTTCGAACCCCAGCTTTGCCGCAACTCGTATGGTTTCATGTACAGAATGTGTTGGCATATTGTCGTGCAGAAGTCTGACCCATCATCCTTCCACTGTGAAAAGGCAGTCTGAGAATATTATCGTCTCCAATTTGTGGCTCGTCATAGATGGAAGGGCGTCCGCTCCGAGGTTCGTCTTCCACTCTTGTCTGGCTGGACTGAAAACGTAAACGCCACATTGTATCATACGATTGTCACCATAAACTCCTCATAGATTTGTTTAGCGTTGTTCCCTTTCAAATACCAGAACCTTATCATGGCTTTGGCTTGCACCTCCAATCTTCCGACGGGCTGCGCCATGTTGCTTTCGATGGGAAAAGTATGTGGCCCTAGGAGGTGCATATGTGGAGAAGGACTGACGCTACCACCGTGCAGCGTCATCCCATCCTTCAGTCTTCTGGCTGATTGTAATGACTATAATCAACCCTCATACACCTCATAAAATTTGTTCAATTTTGCAAACATTTTAGACTTAACCTCGTCAGCTAACTGCCTCAACTCTTTACAGTCATAATCAATTTACAAAGAAGAGTCTCAAAAGAAAAAAACTTTATTCCGATAACATAGTTAATAATATTTAAAATAATTTTATATTCAAACGTCCTTCAAGCTATTTAATAAATGTTACAAGCTCCCATGATAATAGATGTTATAGAAAAGATAACAGTCAATACGAAAAAACATGGGTGTCGAGTCCCTTTTCCTGAAGTGTTTTCAGGCAGCAAATGTTTGTTGCATAAATCTTTATTGCAGTAGAATGCACAGTGACCAACGCCCTCATTCTCAGCACAACTGACGAAGCTGTCGTGTGATTCATTAACACAATGCCTAGAAACCGGTCCAATGTAGTCATCACTGTCGGGTTGGGTGCCATCCACATAGGTTAAACAATTACCTTCGTAATCATTACACACTATAATCGATGCCTTCAATCTGCAGATATCGGAAAATTCGCAATAGTAGCACTTGAGCGCAATGCCAAGGAGTATGGGAGTAGCGAGGGTAGCCAGAAAGAAGTGGAATCGCCAATCCATCTGTCAGGTTGGAAAGAAATTAACTGTTAGTTCAATAGAAATAATTGAAAAAAATTTGCAAAAATTCAAACACTATTGGAAAGAGAGCATTGTCCTCAAAGTGTTCCCGAGAGTATATACAAGGACGAATCAGTCCAACATGTAGTTGCCCCCGGCTATCAGATATCACCTCTATGAAATGCGGTAGCTTTGGACATAAAAGTAAGTAAATGCTCATTTTGATTGGTGAACAGCCGTGAATTTACCAAAAAAAGTTGCAGTTGGCTTAAGGTCAAGTGCGGTAGCAGGCTCAGCTTAGGTCTCTGATCTTGTCGTAGGCGGCCCTTGCTCATGAGCTCAACCTATTTGCGTTCTACTCAACTGTGATTTCTGGAGATGTCCGAAATTCTTTCTTGTGTACATACCAAATTTATTGAGTACGTGAAAATGCTCGTGTAGGTAGTTCAATCTATGCAAGCAACTCCATGTCCATGTCCACTAGTGCTGGTCTTCCAGTCTGACAGAGCAAAATTTCCTGCCCGAGTGGAACCTGTCGTCCAGAATTTCTTCACTAGATTCATTGTGCGTCTGTCTGGACCAACTATAACTCCAAACTTCATTTGGAATGCTCATCTCATGCGTTCCTGATTTTCGACTGCCCGAACATATTCTTCGATGACGATTTAGGCGACTATTTCGTCAACCCTGCGATATGTTATAAAAATCACGTTAAACAAAATACCTTGTTGCCACGAACCTATCTTTTCTTAATAATGTCATACATATGTTATCCACAATCTCAGCTGCCTGTGCGGGCTTCGACTCGGGTACCTTGTCATCGGATTTACCTTCTTTCCAACTTCATTAATTAAGCGTCTGTCAGAAATGTGTCAGACTCGTGGCTCGCATAGTTCAAGGGTGCATCAACACGATGAAAAATTGATGAAAGAGAGCTACGTCAAATCTAATTCTCCTAAATTATTTAAACGACTTACACCCAAGACTTCAACAGTTAGCAAATATTTAGAGAATTCCACTGTTTCTAAGAAACTTATGCCCTGGAATAAAAATTTGAGGCAACAACGGAAAGAACGGACGAAGGGTAGGGCTCAACCCATCCCATTTGCTAAGAGCGTGAAAATGGGTTTACAGTAACACTTACTAGAGTAATGTTTAAAGCCAAGTTCTATATAGGGTGTTTCATAATTGGTATCCAGTCTTTAGGCCCAAATAACGACTCAAGGGGAACAGATTGGGGGGAAATGAATATTGATTATTTGTTTTTAATGTCCCCTAATTCAGAATAAAAACATTTCGCGTCCCTGGGGGTGAAGGGATAAATTTTGAAAATTTTAATTTTGTAGGGGTAGGGGTTAGAACCCCATGTGTTATTTAGAAAGTTGTAGAGCATCATGTAAAATGTGGGTTGAGCAAAAAGCCCGGTGAAAAAATCTCATCCCCTGCCCTTTATCGAGTGGGTAAAGTGAAAGATATGGCTAGCTAATGTAGACAAAAAACAGAAAAACTCATTAGAAACTTATTAGAACTTTATTACTTATTAGAAAACAGTACATTTGAAAATGAATGAGAATGAATGAGTCGTTACCCTGAAAAGCTAATGGTCTTGACCCCACTCGTTTATTAGCTTTTCAGGGTAACGACTCATTCATTCTCATTAATTTTCCAAATGTAGGCCCTACTGTTTTTTAATAAGTATGGTTTTTGTCCACATCGGCTAGCCATACCTTTCACTTTACCCACTCGATAAAGGAGACAGGGCATGAGATTTTTTCACCGGGTTTTTTGCTACACCCACATTTTACATGATGCTCTACAACTTTCTAAATAACACATGGGGTCTAATCCCTACCGCTACAAAATAAAAATTTTCAAAATTTACCCCTTCACCCCCAGGGACGCGGAATGTTTTTATTCGGAATTAGTGGACATCAAAACCAAATAATCAATATTCATTCCCACCTGTTCCCCTTGAGCCGTTATTTGGATCTAAAGACGGGACACCAATTATGAAACACCCTGTATTTGTCCCCATTATGACCTACGGTCATGAATCTTGGGTAATGGCCGAAAAATTGCGATCGCGGGCGTAAGCGGCTGAAATGAGATGTGGCAGGTATTACCCTACTAGATAGAGTGCACAGCAGCACGACAAGGGAGTCTTTAGGTATTAAGCCGCTACTTTTCCGCATTGAGAGGTCTCAGTTGCTTTGATAATGCCATATGAAACGGATGCCCAAACTGGTCTTCTTAACTAGTTCTTTTCTAGGCCAGTAAAAGACCAAGGGGTCGGCCTAGAACCAGTACATGGAGAATCTGGCTCGAGTCGCTTAGGTATTAACATTGAAGACATGCGCTGATAGCGGAAGATCGCGATAACTTGAGATCATTCATGGGGCTGCTGCCCTCGCGACCCCAAAAATAAACGTGATTTTATATCTGCCTATCTAAACATTACATGGAGCTAAATTTATTCTAAGAATTTTACAATGTAAATTTTACTTGCTTTCAGTGTTGTAGAAATACAATGTTTTCCAGAACTTTTAGTTTGTTTCCATGCCAATGCTTACGTGAAATGTTATCTATCATGCCAAGCGTATTTTAAGAAGAGGCTTTCATGCAGAAAGACATTGTAGAGCTGTCATTCAACGTAATAAATTTTGGAAATAGATATAATAAAAGGGAAAAAAGCTTGTTTCAAACAATAGTTTTTGAAGTTAATGACATTAATTTCAAAGATTTATAGAATAAACAGATACTTTCCGAAAGCCGTTGATTCTTGGACAATATGTAGTTATCTGAGTTATCTAATTAAAAATCCTTTGAAAAACAAATTCCCTAAAACAAAATCTCATTTTCTTATCATAAAAGTTGATCCATTTCACGAGGATGGAGATGTTTTTTATTTATTTAATATGTGACGACAGAGTTTACCATTAAAACAACTACTTTGGATTTCTTAGAATTGCTCCTCAGGGACAACGGGTTTGAAGACACGCTGCTTAATGATTTCTTTACTTTGACTACATTATGCGTCAACAATAATTTGTTCCAATTCCAAGGCAAATTCTTTAAAATGACGTCAGGCACTCCTATGGGCGGTTACTATAGTCCGATTCTTGCAGAGGTATTTGCATTTCTTTCACGCAAGTTTCAGGATTAAGCACAGATAAATTTTCTCGGAAACAATAAGCCAAACAACTTTTCTGTATTCATTTCCAATGACTTCAAATTTGACCTGGACTTTATTTTTTATAAAATCAGGAAACTACAAAAAAAGACAACACACCAGTTAATTCTCAAATAATTCTCCTTGCTTCTCTACACATTTTTTCCAGCAATCTGGGAGGATCTGGATCCAGACTGTGTAGAAATTTTCAGGCTGATCTCGAAACTACGTCAGGACCGCCTTTTTCACTTCCTCATTGGAGCCGAACCTCTGCCCTCCCAAGAACTCTTTCAATGGTTCAAAATGGTGATAGTCGCAAGGGGAGAGGTCCGGTCCGTATGGAGGATGTGATAACATGTCCCATTTAAGTTACGTCAGTGTGTCCATACTCAGTTTGGCAGTCTGTGGTCTGGCATTGTCTTGCAGAAAACAAACACCGCTGGTAAGGAGCCCTGGTCCCTTTTTCCTTAGTGCCGGCGTCAGGGACGTCCTCGAAATGTAACAGTAATAGGGTGCATTTATGGTTCGACATTCTTCCAGAAATCGACATGAATGATAACCTTAATGTCCCAGAATACATTCGCATTAATGGTGACAAAGTGATGGCATGGTGTCATCTTGAATTTTTTGGATCGTGGTGAGTCAGTGTGTCGCCACTTCATGCTCGCACGCTTGCTTTCAAAAGTATGGTGATGTATCCATGTCTCGTTGGTGGTCACAACACGCCTTAGGAAGCTGTCACCTTCCCTGTCCTATCGCTGCAGCACATGGAACAGATTTCCAACCGAGTGGTTTTTGTGATCCTCGGAGAGTTGCTTAGGAACCCATCTGGCACAGATCTTGTTAAATTTCAGCTTATCGAGGATGATGGTCTCCACACTGCCAGTGCTGATGTTCAGTATTGAAGCCAATTCTCGGACACGAAACCGCCTGTTGTCCGTTATCAGCTCATTTGTTCGTGCGATCATGCCATCATTGATAGCAGTTGCTGGCCTTGCCTTATGAGGTTCATTGCCGGTTTATTCTCGCCCTCCTTCAAACTTTGGCACCAAGCAAAGACGGATGATCGAGACAACCATGACTCGGTGAACTGGCTTTCACACGTTCGTGGGTAAACATGATTTTTTTCTCTCCACCGATTTTCACCACTTCTAAATAAAAATTGCCACTTTGATTATTTTGAGGCCATTGGCGAAAGTGACTATCAGCAGCGCGACTCCTGATTTATTATAACAAAATTTATTGTACAACTATTGTTTTGCATTAATGCAAAAATTTTGTGTTCAAATAAAAACATTGGTATCTATTTTATGATCCAATGCGTTTCGGAACAATTTTTGTTTTTTGCTTTTTCTTTAAATCAAAACATAGCACACATTCACTGCCTGTATCTCCTAAAGGGTTTGATCAATTGAAAAAAAGACCAAGAATAAAACATTTCTCAAATGTTGTATACAATCTGAAAATACCATCAAAAATTGGGGTTTTCATTCCACACTTCAAAGTTGACTTCTGTATTCAAAACTGGCGTCGGTTTTTTTTGAAAATGGAATTACAATAATTCTTTCATTGAAAGTACTCTGTCATATTTGTATTTTAGAAGTTGGCTATTAGTTCACTTTAGATGAGACACCCTGTATAAAGATTAAAACAAAAAATGAAGTTTCTTACTAAAATAAAATAAACAGAATAAAAAAATACAACTGCGAAAA
Source organism: Rhysida immarginata (assembly GCA_023313115.1). NCBI lineage: Eukaryota > Metazoa > Arthropoda > Chilopoda > Scolopendromorpha > Scolopendridae > Rhysida > Rhysida immarginata. Next base: position 745,347 of record JAHWFO010057711.1, on the reverse strand, counting down.
CTTTGCTACTTTAGCTATAATTATTGCTTGAAATCCCTTTATGAAATGATTTAGGAATTGGGCTGTAGTCGTCTTGAATTGGTAAGTATAAAGGAAAATATTGGGCACAACAAACAATATAGAGCCAATTTCGAACGTATTAAAACCTCTATAGATGACATTAAAAAAACAAACAAACAAACAAACAGGTAACACAGTTCTTAGTGCTTTTGATTCTAGAGGATACCTAAAGGCGCAGATACAGGGGTTAGACAAAATAATATGAACACCTTTGATTTTAGACGTTTTGTCGAATATCTAGAAAAATACTTGACGATTTATCCTGAAACTTCAAAGGTAAAAAGAGCATGTTAAACCTCATATATTTCAGCGAAGGTTTTTTCCCGAAGGCAAATAGGGGACCAGCAAACAAATTTTTAAAGTCATAAGAGTGAAAAGCGGACCTATGGCGTATTGACTTCATATCAGCGTAAGGAGAAAAAGTTGATACTTGTGTCCGGTCCAAAAATAAAAATTTGGAGAAAACCCCGTGTGGTTTTATTTATTTTTGAGAGCAACTGAAATTCAACTCATTCTATCGGCGATATCTTTCTGAATTTTCACGCTATTTGCTTGGGCTTTTTATAAAAGTAGCTCTATATATTTGGCTAATAAATTATGCAAAAGACATTTGGTAACGCTTGCGCATGCATAATTAGATATTATTTAGTAAAAATGCTCATATTTCATCAAATATTTAACATTTTATATCCAGGGTATTGTCTCTACTCTAGTTTGTCAAGCTTCCTGAAAATGGCATTGCATTGGGTTGAAACCCTGCATGTTATAAACAAAAAACTTACGAAAAAATTTCTATTTTTTTAAGGAAACTGTTATATCTCCATAAATATACGTGCTATTCTCATACAAATGAACCCAGATAAGTAAAAAACAAAAAGGAAGTGGCTATTTTCACGTCTGCGGCTTCTGATTGGTTGAGAACGTCATGTGGGTGCAGAGGTCGGGAAAATACCTAGATTCACGTACGATGCGATTTAAAGAACACGTTTAAGAAATCTTTTCTTCGGATTCACTTAATTAATTCGCGTTTTTTGTCGCCTTTTGTTTTTGTTTTTGTTTTTTTTTTTGGTGTATGCTTTGTTTATTGGGCGAAAAGACCTATTGGAAAAGGTAATGATTTTTCTATTGAAAAATGGAAGGAAAAATTCTGCGACCTGGATTCGAACCAGGAACCTCGACTATCATGGCCGACGCCTCTACCAATTGGGCTGTCTCAAGGTGTCTTAAAGACAACCAAGTTGTCACGATTGAAAGCCCAATGGGAGACGGGAACCTGGCCCGCAGATCGAGAATTTCTCCACTCCAAACCATCAGAAAGTTGATGAACTCACAAATAATGGGTGTCTTTCAACCCGGTTCACGTCTCCCATTGGGCTTTCAACCGTGACAACTTGGTTGTCTTTAAGACACCTTGAGACAGCTTGGCTGTCCAGGTGTCTGCGAAAGCCCAATTGGTAGAGGCGTCGGCCATGATAGTCGAGGTTCCTGGTTCGAATCCAGGTCGCAGAATTTTTCCTTCCATTTTTCAATCGAAAAATCATTACCTATGCTTGGAGAGCATCTCCAGTTTATAATCATTATTATTTATCTATTGGAAAAGTTTACTTTAGTTTGGTTTTCGTGAATTTTTTTTTAAAATTTGATTTCATTGACTTTATGAAAAAAATAAAAATAAAAAAACTTACACGCGAAAAACTGAATCTAGTCCATAGGTAATAAGCTATTTATAATAAAATAGTTTGAAATGGATTTGGCGATTGAAAGCAAGAGTATACGTGAATCTAGGTATTTTCCCGACCTCTGCACCCACGTGACCTTCTAAACCAATCAGAAGCCGCGGACGTGAAAATGGATGTTTTCACGGACCCGTGTAAATAGCCACTGCCATAAAAAAAAGCCTCCTTTCTGTATATGTAATATACTGCAGCTATTAGGCAATTCAAGCATTATTTTTATAGGGTGATCCCAAACATTATTGTTTTTCTTCAATTTGTTGCTGGTCCCCTCTCCTATGCAACTCCATTAGAGGGGAATAACTAGTTGTTACCCGCGGCTTCGCCCGCCCGCGCCATCTGTTGAGGGGAATTACAAAGCAAAAGCAGATAATTTAAAATGAAAACCCCAGAAAGTGGCGAAGAGAGGGGGGGGGGGGATGATTTTTGGCGATAGAGCAGGTCCTTTATTGATAAGCCTGCCCTGAAAATGTCAAGTCGCTAGCTCAAACCGTCTAGGAAGAGATAGAATTACAGATAAATAAATAAATACACGCAAGAGTTTTAGTATATAGATGCGATATCTCTTTCTTCTGAAGGAGAATTTCAATCCTATATTATGCTTTTTATGCTGCTGTGGATCCCAATAATGGGATAAGAATCCAAACAAACACTGTATAACGGCTAAGAAATTGCCTGAAATGTTAGGGTGGATATACTGTTTATAAAAGTTGATGTAGAAATATTCTGTATATGTAATTATCGTAATTAATCCATTTTGAGTTAATGGTCTGAAATTGGTTTAACATTAGATGAATAAACATGTTTGCTTTTTTTATTGCATTAAATTAGATATCTAAAGTAATTATTATTTTGAGGGAGTTATAGATGGTTTAAGTCTATTCATTGTGATGATGAATGAAATATAGCTTATAGTAGAAAAAATGATATGCATGTTGAAAAATTAATACCATAAGTTCTTTTATAATATTTTATTATACGTAAACACTTCCACAAATTCATCTATTACACGTTTATACTTTGAATGTGTTACTTGTCAGTTTTGTAACAAGAAAAAATAAATAAATGTAAAAAAATGACGAGCAGGTGAACAGTGTTGTTTTTGGTAGGCTGACGGCTAGTTGTATACTGATGTGGCTTGGTAAGGAAATCGATTGTCGAAAGTACGTATTTGTATTTGTATTAAACGCTCGGTTCGTTTTTTAAGTCTATCTTCGGCCTCCTCCGCCGCCGCCGCCACCACCACCGCCGCCACCGCCTCCTCCGCCGCCGCCACCGCCTCCTCCTCCTCCGCCGCCGCCGCCACCACCTCCTCCTCCTCCTCCGCCTCCTCCGCGTCTCAGTCGGCTCAGAAGTGTCAGACTGCCGGTCTCTTCGTTAAAGGAGTCCTCACATACCACACAACTCCAAACAGCAGCCAATAGAAGGCAGCCGATAAGAACCTGAAATAATAAATCATTATTGTTATATTAGAAAAATTATTAACTCCGTATAAGGATTCCATAATCAAAAATGGGTCGTTCTCTTAAGTGAGTATGGAAAGTATAATGCGCATAAAGATGTTTGCCGTGGAGTTTTCTTAAAATTAGTAATATTCGATGCGCGTATTCATTGTTCAACGTTCAGTTTAGTGCAGTATAACAGAAGTGCTTCATACATAAGAACATTTCGTTCATTTTAGCCAAATTTCAAAAATCTCCAACTTATATCGAAATTATTTCTGTGTGAGACAGGCAGTTGATATGGATGCCCTGCTATTGGAAATTGCGTTCAGAATTTTCGTTTTTTCGCACATTTACTGTTCAAATTTAAAAAAAATTAAATATGCCACGATGTTATTAATGCACTAATCTTTCGAATTAAAAAAAAAGTGTATGTGGCAGTACAGTTGACCATAAGAATAGATTGGCACATTTATATATCAGAAGCTGCAGCTGTCATGACAGATAAGCCATGGCACTGAAAAGTCACCTGACCAGAGTAGGCTGAGCAACAATGGATTTTTAACAATCAATTTGTTGAAAACAATGGATTTTAACAATTTAGATTGTATGGTCATGTGACTCTTCAGTCTCGGAGCCTGTCTCTTTGCTGGCTGAGTCAGCAACAGCTGAATGACGACAACAGTGTTGCTGAATTAAGTATTCTGTGTGAACCCAAGAAAAGTTACGTTTTCGAAACAATAATAGGCATCACTTTGTTAATCGTTCTGTTGTCAATTTTTTTTCAATTTATTTATTTTTTTTGGTTTTGACTGCAGATTCGGATAAGAGTTCAAAAAGTAAGTAAAAGTTATAATAGGGACACATGTCCTATCTATTCGGGAACATGCCCAAAGTGGTGATTAAAGTTAACATTTTGGTCCTTCGCTCCTGGTCACTGCACCAGTGGTTTAAATGTTTAACCATCAATTTGGCCATGCTCCCGAAAAGATAGGACATGTGTGCCTATTATAATTAATTGATTTACTTTTTGATGCTCTATTCAAATCTGAAGTCAAAATATAAAAAAATTCGAAAAAAATTAGCAACAGAACGATCGAACTTCGTGAATACAGTATTGATGCTTTTAATTGACATCGTTATGGTAATGCAGTACCACGCATTCTCAACTTGTTTTTTAATGTAATAACTTTAAATTTACTAAGAATGTCAATTATATGACTGTATGTAAATATACTTGCATTTTTCGCAATCCATATTTGTTTTATTAATTTACTGTTTTACTAAGTTGTGGTAAAAGAGTTAAGTTGGTAAACATTTGTAAAAATTTACCATCTTATATAGTTCTATATCCACAGTTTTTTATATATGGTGTCCCATAGGTCCAGTTTCGTATGGAACATTGAAATGTTACAAATTGACAATACACATAAATGAATAAGTACGAGGTTTGTTCAATAGAAACACTTTTGGACTGCGCAGCCGCAAAAGTATCGCCTAGACAATAGAAATCTGTTTTGTGGCTCAAAATCCCAACCCTTACACCCCTAAACACCTCGCGAAGTTTTGCCATATTTCATCATCGTTCCGAAGAAATCCATCTTTCCTTATGTCATCGAAAGTTTTCACAGAAAATAAACGCGCTGTATTCCGTCACAAAATGCTCTTCATGCTGGGTAATCCCCAAGTAGCAGTGATTGCGCTCGCTGAATGTGGAACGGGTGTTGCAGATTATTATGCAGAATCATCCATACAATTGCCTGAGAAACGCCTAACTCACGAGCTACTGTGCGAGTACTCGTTGAAGGGTCCTCGGCCACATTGTCAAGAACTTGATCCAGTAACTCATTTTTTGGGATGACGAAACTTCGCGAGATTTTAACAAACTTCGCGGGGTGTTTAGAGGTATAAGGGTTGAGATTTCAAAATTTTGCTATGAGGAACTTTACGTTCATTTTGACCCACAGAACAGCGCTAGGTACTTTTAATTAACCATTTTCGAATCATCCCATTTACTAGTGAAGCGTTTGTCACGCATTAGTTGGTTGCTACTTTCTAAGAGTTACAATCAGGTTGGAAGATGGCGTTCAAAATAGGGGAGAGTGGGGCAAAGTGGATATAGGGGGAAATGCGGATAAAGCCGCATATTTCCCTTTTTCCAGATAGATGACACGAAGTGCACCTTTCTGTGTGTTGCCTAGTCAGTGCACACAGAGTACAAGTCATCGTGGGACGTGTTAAGACCGAACGAACTAAATTATGTAAGTTAATGTGTTTTCATGCGGTTTTTGTAAAATTTACAATGTTTCATCATTTAGCTGCAGTTCAGTAATGACTCGTTTGATCAAAATTTCTTCTAGATATGTGTGTTAGTGATTTATCGATAATATAATTCGACTAAGTTTTCGCCCGTTATGCTTAATATGTTGCTCATGGAATTTTTTTTGTTTTTAAAGTGAGAGGATGGGGCAAAGCGGATAATTGATGAAGGGGCAAGATGGATCAGGAAAGATGAGAGACCATTGCCTACCAAGACTGTTGGAGAGGTGCGTAAACGAAGTGTCAGGAGGAGACGTTACGAAATATTGACAAGCTCGCCAGAAACGGGAAAAATCATCCAATTCTGCAGCTAGAAGCTCGAGAGGCAAAGGTTTGAAGAAATGTGTGAAGAAACTTGAACTTTCAAATGCTCCGGCGTCATTGTAATCCTATGAAGGACAACTTGATTTTGTCTGTAATCACTGTACCTCTTAAGCTATTCTGTATGTATGATCCACTTTGCCCACATACTTGGGCAAATTAGATTTGCACATATTTGTAAAAAAATTAATATTAAAAAATGCTAGATTATATAGCTGTGATTGCTTCAGATTATTGTTCCCATTGCTTTGAGGTATTAGATGTGTGTGCATCTGAGAAAACTAACTCAAATTGCACAGGTTTAATCTTAACCTAGAATTAAGTGATCCACTTTGCCCTACTCTCCCCTAGACAATCCGTCCAAAGATAACACTGGCCAAGATTCACAAAATTAAAGTGGATGATTTTGGTAGTATTTTTACTACTGATTACGAATATAATTTTGAAATATCTCTAGCACGTACAGATTTCTTACTTTTTCAATGAATCATTTTAAAATTATTCAGAGTTTGGAGCCTGGTAAAATTGATACTTTAACACTGCAGCTGCTTCTCCTCACACCTGTTATTTTAATATTGCAACCTCTATTGATTAACTTGGAAACGCGACGTGAAATGTATCTAAAAGCAGATCCGAAATACTCCTAAGAGTATAATCAAACCGTAATATCTAGAACCCCGAGTTAAATGCTAG